>ML329687.1:918-25490 GCA_005239505.1 Nicotiana paniculata
AACTCCATTAGGCACATACGATGTGTATTTTTATCATTAAAGCACACAAAATGCAAGGTATATAATGCTTAAAATCATGAATTATAGCCACGCATCAACACCCCACACTTAGACTCTTGCTCGTCCTCGTGTAATATCCTTCAACACGTACATAATTCATTAACAATGAGTATTTTACATTTCAATTGCACACATTACCCCTTAACTATGATCGATACCGACAATCAAGCACGAACATACAACATTTAACATTCTTTCCCTTTTTTAAACATGCCCAAGTATAACAATTTAATCAATCACACCAACAACCTAATCGCAACCACCAAACCTCAAGAATCAACTTGCAACCACTAAGCCCTCTCAATTCACGCACCTACCCAGAAAAGAAAGTTTACAACATTACCAATCGTTCATGAGACCATGTGCCCTCACCAACAAGCAAAAGAGTGAATATACATAGTCCTCACATTCAAATATGCTCTTGAACTTAAATTAAGGACATCACACAATTGAACAAATGCCCTCACTCTCACGAAAAATTCATATGCATCCCGTGGTTGTACCATAAGCTCGCCCGTAGTGTAGATCTCCACTAATTCAAGTTAGCTAAGTTTAGGATCAATTAGGACTTTTAAGGTCGTAATGTAGGCTAAGGGACGGGTAGGATCGATATAGGAATAGTGACTAACCCTCCTAAGCACTTTAATACACTACCTTCACAAGTTAATACATATTCTTCTCAACCAATTCATATTCAACATAGCTCTTTTTCAATTAAGCACTTCTATGTGTTTTCACTGGCACACATTAATAGAAACTTGGAGGTGTGTATCTTTTTGTACAAAAAAAATTTTATTTATTTTTTTTTTCTTTCTTTCCTGCACACTCCATACATGAAAATTCAATGGCCAATGACTTTTGAATACGGTTTTCTTTTAGTGCACCAACAGGCCCTTACATGGCTCCACTCAAACACTACTCCCCAATATCTCACCTTACTTCTTTTAGCGACTAAGTGCCTTAGGAGGAAAAGGTGCAAAAATCTCAATTTAAGAACAAAATAGGGGTACGGCTTGTAATGTGGGTACCAAGGAAAAGGTCTAAAGGCTCAAAGGGATTAACAATGGAGAATTTATTTCTTATGTGTCAAGCACATCCATGATCAAGAAATAAAACGCCTACGTCATCTCCTAGACTAGCATAACCTACAATTTCGCTTAGATTAACACACGGGGCAAGTTCTAGACTACACAGGATAGCATAGAAAATNGAACAATGGGTGTTTAGCCACTCATGCTATAGTCAAACAATTGTATAAGTGTTGCATGAATTGAAAATACTCGAATAAAATGAAGAAAACTGATAATCCTTGCTCCTTCAATGATCTTGTGTGTGTAATTGCTCTCCAAATTCGTCTCCCCCATTTAAGATGTGTCCTTGGGTCTATTTATATGGTTGGGATAAACCCTAACCGTGTAAGAGACTCCTATTCTCACTTGGAAACACTTAAAAACCTTTAAAACTTGGACTTCACCGAAACAGATACCCTGGCGTTTGGGGTGTAACGCCTGGGTAACGCTAGGCACCCCCTGGCGTTTGGGGTGTAACACCTGGGTAACGCCAGGCAACCCCTGGCGTTTGGGGTGTAACGCCTGGGTAACGCCAGGCTTGTCCCGGGTCGCTCCTTTTCGACTCTTGCGCGTATTTTCCGACGTTTATGCTCTCATTTAGCTCGGCTTCCATTTCCAACTCACCTACACATTAAATAAACTCCGTTAGGCACATACAACGTGTATTTTTATCATTAAAGCACACAAAATGCAAGGTATATAATGCTTAAAATCATGAATTATAGCCACGCATCAGATACCTTGAAGATTCTTACCATGCGCCTTACCAGGTTTATACCTTCTCCATGTTAATATGCTTTCTATTTTACTACTCCACTACGTATCCTTCTCGATTGCGTTAACACGCTCGATGCGATGGTAAGTTTCTCCACCTAACTTCTTCTATTCTCCACTATCGGAACAGTCTGATTAGTGTAAATGGGATTGCTTCCATATCCATGGATGATCACTTCCTGATGGTTCCATTCAAATTTCACAGTCTGGTGCAAAGTACATGCAAAATCCCCAGCGACATGTATCCAAGGTTGTCCCAACAGCAAATTGTAGGAGGCGGATATGTCTAGCACCTGGAATTCGACATCAAACAAAGTGGGACCCATCTGTAAGCATAAGTTGGTTTCCCCAATCGTGGCTCTTTGCGACCCATCGAACGCCTTCACATTCATAGATCCTGCTTGTATTTCATGCAGACCCTTGCCCAACCTTTTCAGAGTTGTCAGTGGACAGATGTTGAGACTGGACCCTCCGTCTATCAAAACTCTAGCCATGAACTTATCCTCACATTGCACTGTGATGTGCAGTGCCCTGTTATGGCTCAATCTTTCAGGTGGAAACTCGTCTTCATGGAAGGTGATCTTATGGCTCTCCAACACTTTCCCCACCATGTTGGACATTTCTCTGCTGGTAATATTGTTGGGTACATATGTTTCGTTCAATACCTTCATCAGAGCATTCCTATGTGCCTCCGAATTTTGTAGCAGTGACAGGATGGATATCTGGGCTAGAGTTTTATTCATATCATCAATAACAGATTACTCACTTGCCTATACTTTACTCCAAAGATCATCCGGAGCAGCTTCGATGATGGGTTGTTTGGTGGAACCTTCCTTACTCGTCTGTCACGACCCCAAAACTATCCCTAGTCGTGATAGCGCCTATCTAAGTACTAGGCCAGCCAATTATATTTTCAAACATAAAGAACTCTTGTTTTATATCACTTCCAAATCGATATTTCATAATAGTTTCAATTAAGTATTTTTAAATCACAAGATACTAAGCCAAATGTTTAAACATTGCCCAAAAATCCCGGAGTCACTGGGTCACGAGCATCTAAAGAAAATAAATAAATATGACACAATATATCTAATACAAAATAAGTCTAGGGAGTGCGACTACTACAGAAATAAGAAGGAAAAAAGTAGGGTTGCAGACACGTGCAGCTACCTTACAAAAATCTCCGGAAATCCTTGGACGAGCAAGCAACTCACTCCACCCTAGCACCTGAATATGCACACAAGGTGCAGGGAGTAATGTGAGTATGCCAACTCAGTAGCAATGAATGTAAATAATGTCTGAGAACTACAAAACACATAAACAAGTCATCAATCCACAGTAAATACAATTCTTGTTTCAAAACTCATAGATACGACAATTTGTAACACTTGAAAGTCGATTTCAGTAAAATTCCTTTGAAAATGTACCTTTCAACAGTTTCCATAGAAATCAAGATAATTTAATATAGAAATGATAGAAATCATAAATAGCCTCTCGGGAAAAAACATATTTCATTAATCGCCCCTCGGGCATAACATCCCTTAGAATCAGTCACTCAACATGCCTCACCATCACTTGGTATCAGCCCCTCGGGCAACCTCACAAACACTCATGCCTCCCAATCACTCGGCACTCGCACTCAGTAGGTACATGTGCTCACTGGAGGTGTGTACATACTCCAGAGGGGCTCCTTCAGCCCAAGCATTATAACAAGCTAAATCATGGCATCAATCACTCTGGCACTCTGCCTATCAATGACATGCTGAAGCGTGCAGCCCGATCCCATATCATATCCTCACAAATCAGGCATTCATCCTCACTCAGTCATCATAAACAGCATAACATGTTGCGGCGCGCAGCCCGATCCCATAATATCCTCACAACATGGGCCCTCGGGCTCATTCAGTCAGAAACCTCTCAAAAAGCCACTCGGGCTAATAGTAAAATGGGGTACTCGACCCAAAATAACATTTTATACCTCAAAATAGAGTAAATAAGACTGAGTTTCGAAATTTGTTAAACATAATATAACTGAGTGTATATCATAAGTCAACACAGTAAGGAATAGCAGTAAAAGCCCCCAAGGGGTCCAAACACATGGAACGAGGCCCAAATACGGCTTTCCGCCCAATATATAATAATAATCTTTAAAACATGAAATATCATATGATTTATAATCAAATACGCAACTTAATAGTTGCTTCGGGGTGGACCAGCTCACAATCCCCCAATAGTGCACACCACACACTCGTCATCTAGCATGTGTACCACTCCAAATTAGTGATACAATGAAGAGTCCGGGATTTCATACCCTCAGGACAAGATTTATAGTCATTACTTACCTCAAACCAGATGAAAATCTACTCCATGATGACCTTGCCACTCGACGCAGCCTCAATTCATCCCGAATCTATTCAAAATCAGATTCATATCATCAAAATACACTAAAGGAACAAAGCCCACTCGAAAATTATCAAATTTACTCAAGAGTCCCGAAACTGGCAAAACCCGACCCCAGGGCCCACGTCTCAAAATTCGATAAAAATCAAAACACTAGAACCCTTATCCTCTCACGAGTCTATACATACCAAAATCATCAAAATCAGACCTCAAATGGCCCGACAAATCCCTAATTTAAACTCTCCAATTTCAAGCCCTAAACCCCAAATTTTTAACCACTAATTTCCATAAATTTCATGTTTAATCAGTCAAATATCACCATATAAATGAGTTTTAGGTCCAAGAATCTTACCCCCACGAAATCCACTTGAATTCTCTCTTCAAATTGCTCCCACAAGCTCCAACTCGCATGAAAGATTGATGAAATAAGCCAAAAATTCGCAAAGGCATCTATTTATATGACCTGCCCAGCGATTGCCGCATCTGTAGCCTCTTTATTGCACCTGCGGTCCCAGGTGCGCATCTGAGGTTCCCATTAATTTTCCCTTTTTCCGCACCTGCGTCCAGACAACTGCACATACGGGCTCGCAGGTGCAGTAACATCTCCGCATCTGCGATGAACCTCAACCAGCCCAAACGCCGCACCTGCGATGACTAATCCGCATCTACAGTGACCCCACCTGCGGCCACCCATCTGCATCTGCGGAATCACATAACAGAATCACACCAGCACACTCTAATGCCAAAAACTCATCCGTCAATCATCTGAACTCGACCTGAGGCCCTTGGGACCTCAACCAATGGTACCTACAAGTCATATATGATCACCCAAGATTAGTTGAACCCTTGGAACACCCAAAATAACATCAAAATACCAAATCAATTAATAATTCAAGCCTAAGGATTTCTAAACTTCCGAAAATTCACCAACGATGCCGAAACTAACTAAACCACGTCTGAATGACCTGAAAATTTGCACACAATTCCCAAATGACACAGCGAACCTGTTCCAAGTTGTGGAATTCCATTCCGACCCCGATAGCTAATTATCCACTACCAACCGGAAATCGACAAAATCCAATTTCGCCAATTCAAGCCTAAATCAACTCCGGACCTTCGAATGACATTCCGAACACAGTGGCTGAAATATGGGAAAGGTTATGGCGTTATATACGCACCACCACCTGATCAGCTTGTATATGATGATGATGTTGCCCACAGTGGCTGAAATATGGGAAAGGTTATGGCGTTATATACGCACCACCACCTGATCAGCTTGTATATGATGATGATGTTGCCCACAGTGGCTGAAATAGGATTCAAGCGGCATTATATACACATATATATGTATGTATATTCAAAAAAAATTATATACTTGTATATATGTATGTATATATATGTGTATATGGGATATGGGAAAGGTTATGGCGTTATATACGCACCACAACCTGATCAGCTGGTATACGATGATGATTTTTCCCACAGTGGCCGATATGATATGATGGATGCCCTCAGAGACTGATGATGTTATGAAACATGTACATATGCACGAAATGACATTCATACGCATATGCATGACGCTAAAAGTAATTTATGACTTACAAAGTTATTCAGGCTTACAGGTTGAGTCATGTACCCTATATTTCTTCAATGTCTCTTATGTGCTTATTTATGTGCCTTACATACTCGGTACATTATTCGTACTGACGTCCCGTCTGCCTGGGGACGCTGCGTTTCATGCCCGCAGGTCCCGATAGACAGGTCGAGAGCCCTCCAAGTAGGCTATCAGCTCAGCGGAAGATGTTGGTGCGTTCCATTTGCTTCGGAGTCACTTGTTTGGTTAGTAGGATTTAGACATGTATTGTTTGATATGGCGGGACTCTTTCCTGACCTTTACGACATTTATGTACTCTTAGAGGCTAGTAGACATATGTCGTGTATGTGAAAGATTGTACGACCTTGTCCGCCTATGTTTTGAGTTTATAAATGATTATGTTGGCCTATTAGGCTTGTATGTCACGTGTATATGATGATGTAATACAAAATATACGTTACGTTGGTGCTCGGTTGAGTAAGGTACCGGGTGCCCATCGCGGCCCATAGGTTTGGGTTATGACAAAAGTGCTATCAGAGCAGTTCTGTCCTAGGGAGTCTTGTTTATGGGTGTATCATGCCCCGAAATCCCACCATCGGGCCGTGATGGCGTCTAACGTTGAACCCACTAGACAAGCCAATGTGTACAGTTAAACTAACATGATAACGCTGAATTAACAGAATAAGCTAAAAACAGTTCACAACTTAATAGCGGAAATAAATAAGGTTTCAAAACTAAGTAAAGGCAACATAATACAACGTCGCAATAATTTCCCAAAACCTGGAGTCACAAACTCACAAACTCTCTATTGGAGTGCTAAATACAAAGTCTAAAAGGAAATACATGACTGTCTCTGAAAACTAGAGGAAAAACAAGATAGAAATGAAGAACTAGGGATAGGAGAGATGCGAAGGCCCACGAACGCCAGCGGTATACCTTGAAGCCTCTAAGGTGAACTGCAGGAGACTCCCTCAATGCTGTCCACTGGGTTCGAGTGCGGGATATGCACAACAATAAGATGTGCAGTGTAGCATTAGTACAACTGACCCCATGTACTGAGTAAGTGCCGAGCCTAACCTCGGCCGAAGTAGTGACGAGGCTAGACTTGACAACAAATGTTAACCTGTCATATTCTAAACATATATATCGTGGAATCAACAAAGCAAGAGTTAAACAATCACGTAGGGGAATACGGGGACAGACAATGGGGTAACAGGTGAAATAGAGCAGTTTATAAAGCACATAGGAACATACAAGCAGACAATTTATCAAAAATATGCTAATGAAACAAATATAATGCCAGAAATGTAACAAATGGCACGGCATCACCCTTCGTGGTTTTACCCTCTTCCTCACAATGAAATTTACCATGTAAGATAACATGAATCATGGCACGGCATCACCCTTCGTGCTTTTACTCTCTTCCTCACAATGCAATTTACGATGTAAGATAACATGAATCATGGCACGGCATCAACCTTCGTGCTTTTAAATATAAATCATGGCACGGCATCACCCTTCCTGCTTTCACTCTCTTCCTCACTATGCAATGTATGATGTAATCAATGTAAATCATGGAACGGCATCACCCTTCGTGCTTTTACTCTCTTCCTCACTATGCAATGTGTAATGTAATCAATGTAAATCATGGCACGACATCACCCTTCATGCTTTTACTCTCATCCTTACCAATGCAATGTCAATTATCAAAATGGCAAGGAATGCAGCATAGTGGAATCACAAATCATGATCACCCGGCAAGGGGAAAATATCAGTCATTATCATAACAAATTGCCCGGCAAGGGTCTCAGCTATAACCAACCTTTTCAAGTATATCCTTTACAGTTGGGTCCTCAATAGGACCATTACATCACAAGTTCATCAACGAGGATTTTCAACAACAATCAACTTCCAAGTAGAGATAAATTCATAATACAAAGGATATGGAAGTAAGGATAAGAATTTCATCAAAAGTGGACTCACGGGCATGCTTGAAACAAAATGCATAGGTACTCATCACCTCACCCATGCATTGGACGTGATAAACACTTAGCACATAGCATGCAATACCTATTCCCTCACCAAAGATAGGAAAGACACTTACCTCGGGTCCAAAAATAGGAATCAAGCCTCTAACACCGCCTTTCCTTTTGAATTCAACTCCGGAACAACAATATCTAGACACAATTAAGTTGTTAACATCAATAATGACTCATTAATACAATCCCATAGCCTAAATATACAATTCCTAGCATTCTTCCAAAAATACCAAAATTCGACCACGGGCCCGGTCGCTCGGATTCCAAAAATTCTCGAAGGGAACACTCACCCAAAGCCTAAGGATCATTAATATATGACTCTTACTTGATTTCATGGCCAATTCACAAAAAATTCTCAAATGATTACAAGTTCTAGGTCACTACCCAAATTCTTGATTTTTGCACTAATTTATGTAGTTAATTAAGCTAGAATCCATGCATGAAGCTAACTTTTGAGTAGAGTTCACTTACCTTAGAAGACCAGGTCGTTAGCCCTTAACAATGGAGGAAAATCACCCAAGGAAGAAGAAAGAAATGAGAAAAACGGGTTTAAAACCCGTATATAAAACACACTGCCTGAACAGTGATTTTGCACCTGCGGCCTGGGGACCGCACCTACGGTCTCGCACCTGCGAAAAAAATCTCGCACCTGCGAAAATGGGCTGGGGTGCCTAGGCCCGCACCTGCAGAGTGGAGACCGCACCTACGGCTCCGCTCCTGCGAAATATTTTCTGCACCCGCGATAATGGGTCAGACCTTTGGGTGATCGCACCTGCGATGTTGGGGACCGCAGGAGCGGTCCCGCACCTGCGACTGGGCAACCGCACCTGCGGTCACACCAGAACAGGTGCACCAGCAGCTATGTTTTGCTGGTTTTTATCCCCGTTAGATGCCCGGAAGGCACCTGGGCCCACCCGAGCCCTAGTCCAAATATACCAACGAGTCCCAAATCATAATACGGACTCGCTCGAGCCTTTGGAACACCCAAAACAACGCTAAAACTCAAAATCACACCCCTAAACCCCAAGAACCAAACGTAGGAACTTTGAGTTTTCTAGACTTCGCTAACAACGTGCCGAACTGACCTATACAACTCGGAATGATACTAAATTTCACAGATAACTCACACAACATATATTAAACATGTTCCAGGCTCCGGAACAATAATACGGGCCCGGTAACACAGATTTCAGATCAAAGTTCATTTTCAAAAGTCTTTCTTATTTTCAGAAAACAATTTTCTTTAAAAATTCATTTCTCGGGTCTGGGATCTCGGAATTCGATTCCGGGCATATGACCAGGTCCCATATTTTCCTACGGACCCTCCGGGACCGTCAAATCACGGGTCCGAGTCCGTTTAACAAAAATGTTGACCAAAGTCAACTTTATTCCATTAATTATCATAAATTCAACAGTTCAACACATTTCCACATAAAATCTTCCCAGCCACGCGCTCAGGCTACGCACGCATATCGAGGTAATATTAACAGAGGCTTTCGGGGCCTCGGAACACAGTTTCTTCTAAATTACACAAGATGACCTTTTGGGTCATCACAATCTCCACCTCTAAAACAACCGTTCGTCCTCGAACGGACATACAAAAGTACCTGAATCGGGGAAAATGTGGGGATAACAGCTCCGCATATCGGGGTCGGACTCCCAAGTAGCTTCCTCAATAGGCTGACCTCTCCATTGAACACGAACCGAAGGATAACTCTTCGATCTAAACTGTCGCACCTGCCGATCTAATATGGCTACCGGCTCCTCCTCATAAGACAAATCCTTGTCCAACTGGACACAATTGAAGTCAAGTACATGAGATGGGTCCGAAACATACCTCCGGAGCATAGACACGTGAAATACTGGATGCACGACTGACAAACTAGGTGGCAAGGCAAGTCTGTAGGGCACATCCCCTACCTTGTCCAGAATCTCAAATGGACCAATGTACCTAGGGCTCAACTTGCCCTTCTTTCCGAATCTCATCACGCCCTTCATGGGCGACACTCGAAGAAATACCCGGTCGCCTATCATAAAGGCCAATTCTCGAACTCTGCGATCCGTATAACTCTTCTTCCTGGACTGAGTTGTACGAAGTCTATCCTGAATGATCTTCACCTTATCCAAGGCATCTTGGACTAACTCAGAACCCAACAATCTAGCCTCTCCCGGCTCAAACCATCCGACTGGAGACTGACAGCGTCTACCATACAACGCCTCGTACGGAGCCATCTGAATGCTCGACTGGTAGTTGTTGTTGTAGGCAAACTCGGCTAAAGGCAAGAACTAGTCCCATGAACCACCAAAGTCAATAACACAAGCTCGCAACATATCCTCCAAAATCTGAATAGTGCGTTCGGACTGCCCGTCCGTCTGAGGATGAAATATGGTGCTCAAATCAATCTAGGTGTCCAACTCTCGCTGAAATACTCTCCAAAAATGCGAGGTAAATTGAGTACCTCTGTCTGATATAATGGATATGGTCACACCATGCAGTCTAACAATCTCTCTCATATAGATCCTTGCCAACTTCTCTACTGAATATGAAACTGATACTAGAATGAAGTGCGCTGACTTGGTCAGTCTATCCACAATGACCCATATTGCATCGAACATCCTCTGAGTCCGTGGGAGTCCAACTACAAAGTCCATGGTGATACGCTCCCACTTCCACTCGGGAAGCTGAATCTACTGCAGCAAACCATCGGGTCTCTGGTGCTCGTACTTAACCTGCTGACAATTCAAGCACCGAGATACATAAGCTACAATATCCTTCTTCATTCTACACCACCAATAATTCTTCCGCAAGTCCTGGTACATCTTTGCGGTGCCCGTATGAATGGAATATCGGGAACTGTGGGCCTCATGTAGTATCAACTCACGAATACCATCGACATCAGGTACACAAATACGACCCTCCATTCTCAATACTCCTTCAGCATCAACCGTAACCTGCTTGGCATCTCCTTGCCTGACTCTATCTCTAAGAATACATAAGCGGCGATCATAATACTGCCTGGCCCGAATACGGTCATACAAAGAAGAATGGGCCACGGTATGGGCCAAAACACTGTCAGTCTCAGAAACCTCCAATCTCACAAATCGGTTGGCTAACGCCTGAACACCCAAAGCAAGAGGTCGCTCTCCGACTGATAAATAGGAAAGACTACCCATACTAGCTGACTTCCGGCTCAAAGCATTAGCCACAATATTGGCCTTCCCCAGATGATAAAGAATGGTAATATCATAATCCTTCAGCAACTCTAACCATCTCCTCTGTCTCATGTTCAACTCCTTCTGTTTAAACAAATACTGTAAGCTCTTATGATCCGTGAACACCTCACATGGCACACCATATAAGTAATGCCTCCAAATCTTCAATGCATGCACAATAGCTGCTAACTCCAAGTCATGAACTAGATATATCTTCTCACGAACCTTCAACTGACGAGAAGCATAAGCTATAACCTTGCCATCCTGCATCAACACTGCACCAAGCCCAACCCGTGAAGCATCACAATACACGGTATACGATCCTGAACCTGTGGGAAAAACCAACAATGGTGTCGTGGTCAAGGCTGTCTTGAGCTTTTGAAAGCTCGCCTCGCACTCATCAGACCACCTGAACTGGGCACTCTTCTGCGTTAACCTGGTCATCGGGGCTGCAATGGATGAAAAGCCCTCCACAAACCGGCGATAATAACATGCTAAGCCCAAGAAATTCCGAATCTCTGTAGCTGAGGTGGGTCTAGGCCAATATCTGACTGCTGAAATCTTCTTAGGATCCACTGCAACACCCTCTGACGATACCGCGTGTCCTAGAAATGCAATCAAACTCGACCAAAACTCACACTTGGAGAATTTGGCATACAACTGACTATCCCTCAGAGTCTGGAGGACGACTCTAAGGTGTTGCTCATGCTCCTCTCGGCTACGAGACTATATCAATATATCATCAATGAAAACAATCACAAATGAGTCTAAATAAGGCCTAAACACTCTGTGCATCAACTCTATAAAAGCAGTGGGGGCATTCGTCAGCCCAAATGACATCACCAAGAACTCATAATGCCCATAACGAGTGCGAAAAGCTGTCTTAGGGACATCAGATGCCCTAATCCTCAGCTGATGGTAACTAGATCTCAAGTCAATCTTGGAAAACACTGAAGCACCCTGAAGATGGTCGAATAAATCATCCATCCTCGGCAAAGGATACTTGTTCTTAATAGTAACCTTATTCAACTGCCGGTAGTCAATACACATCCTCATCGAGCTATTTTCTTCTTCACAAATAATACTGGAGCACCCCAAGGAGAGACACTAGGCCTAATGAAGCCTTTATCCAACAAATCCTGCAACTGATCCTTGAACTCTTTCAACTCTGGCGGGGCCATACGATACGGAGGAGTAGAAATAGGCTGGGTGCCCTGAGCTAACTCAATACAAAAATCAATATCCCTGTCGGGTGGCATACCCAGTAGGTCAGCAGGGAAGACCTCTGGAAACCCACGAACCACGGGTACCGACTCTAGGGAAGGAACCTTGGCGCTAGAATCACGAACATAGGCCAGATAGGCCAAACAACCCTTCACGTCCATGTGTTGAGCCTTCATATAAGAAATGACTCTACCAGAAGAATGACTAGGAGTTCCCTTCCACTACAAACGAGGCACCCTTGGAAAATCCAAGGTCACTGTCTTGGCATGACAGTCCAGAATAACATAATAGGGGGATAACCAATTCATCCCCAATATAACATCGAAGTCAGCCATATCCAGAAGCAAAAGATCAACCTGAGTTTCCAGACAACCCATGACTACTAGGCAAGCATGGTAGACTCGATCTACCACTGTCAAATCACCCACCGGTGTAGAAACATGCACAGCAGTACTCAAAGAATCACGGGGTATACTCAAATAAGGGGCAAAATATGAAGACACATAGGGGAATGTAGAACCCGGATCAAATAACATCGAAGCCTCTCGGCTGCAAATTGAAACCGTACCTGTAATAACTGCATCTGAAACCTCGGCATCAGGCATGGCAGGAAAAGCATAGCATCAGGGATGAGCCCTTCCAATCTGATCATTTCTGGTTCGACCTACTGCGGCCTGACCTCTACCTCTCGTGGCATGTCCTCCACCTCTATGAGTCTGAACTCTACCTCTGGCACCCGGACCGCAACCCCTAGCTGGCTGAGAGGGTAGGGGTGCGCCTGACGCGGGAACCATGGCACGGGAACCCTGATACTGAGGACCACTAGAAGCTCGAGGACAATACCTGGAAATGTGCCCTGGATTACCACAAGAATAACACGGCCTCTGCTGATATGGTTGGGACTCTGGAACTGTCCCTGACGACTCTGATAACCACCCTGGGAACTCTAAAGCGGCGGTGTACTGGTAGGTGCTGGTGGTGCACTGTGAGTTACCTGAAGTGCCGACTGATAGGGTCTGGGAGGATGACCTCTGCCTGAAGGATTCCTGCCCCCAAATGAGGCTCAACTGAAATGACCGAAATGATAGGGCCTCTTGTCAGCCCCCTGACCACCACCCTGTGACATAATCATCTCAATCCTCCTAGCCACATTGGCCGCATCCTGGAACGAAATATCAGTACCTGACTCTCTAGCCATCTGAAGTCTGGTAGGCTGGGCCAATCCCTCAATAAATCTCCAAACCCTCTCCCGATCAGTAGGAAGTATCATAAGAGCATGTCGGGCTAGAGTGATGAACCTGGTCTCGTACTGAGTGATTCCATAGATCCCTGCTGGAGACGCTCAAACTGCCTCTGAAGGTCCTCTCTGAGTAATGGGAAGGAACTTTCCCAAAAATACCTCTAAGAACTGAGTCCAAGTCAAAGATGCAGACCCAGCTGGTCTGGCTAAGCAATAGTCTCTCCACCAACTCTTGGCTGCGCCAGATAATCGAAAAGTAGCGAAGTCAACCCCGTTGGACTCCACTATGCCCATGTTCCGAAGAACCTCATGGCAGCTGTCAAAATAATCCTGGGGATCCTCTGATGGTGAACCAGTAAAAGTAGCAGTGAATAACTTAGTGAACCTGTCCAGTCTCCACAAAGCATCCGCTGACATAGCTGCTCCCTCTACTACCGGTGCGGTAATATCCGGCTGAGCTACTCCAGCTGGCTGAGGAACCGGAGTCTGAAACTGTGGAGCTAGCTACTCTGGCGTGCGAGTGGCAGGAGTCTGGGTACCTCCCCCAGTCTGAGAGACGGCTGGTGCAGTAGGAAGAAGACCCGCCTGTGCTACACTCTCCATGAGTCCGACTAGATGGACAAGAGCATCCTGAAGCACTGGGGTAGCTATGAACCCCTCTAGGACCTGAGCTGGTCCAACTGGGACTGCCGGAACTGGGACCTCCTTGTTAGACTCGACCAGAGGGTCCTCCACTAGGACTGTGGCTCTAGGATAAGCCCGGCCCCGGCCTCGGCCTCTAGCACGGCCTCGTCCTCGACCTCGACCCCTCGTAGGAGCTGTAGCAGGAGTGTCGGGCTGCTGAGCAGAACCAAGGGAAGCATGCGTCCTCGCCATCTGCAAGATAATAGAATAGAAACTCAATCAGTACTCAGAATTCAAATCGCACGACAAAGATGAAAAGAAATGTGGAGTCATCCTAACTTTGCAGCCTCTAGGGATAAATACAGACGTCTCCGTACCGATCCCTCAGACTCTACCAAGTTGTCCGTGAGTTGTGAGACCTAAGCGACTAGTGCTCTGATACCAAGTTATCACGCCCCGAAATCCCACCATTGGGCCGTGATGGCGTCTAACATTGAACCCGCTAGACAAGCCAACGTGTACAGTTAAACTAACATGATAATGCCGAATTAACAGAATAAGCTAAAAACAGTTCATAACTTAACAGCGGAAATAAATAAGGTTTCCAAACTAAGTAAAGGCAACATAATACAACGTCGCAATAATTTCCCAAAACCTGGAGTCACAAACTCACAAACTGTCTATAGGAGTGCTAAATACTATGTCTGAAAGGAAATACATGATTTTCTCTAAAAACTAGAGGAAAAACAAGACAGAAATGAAGAACTAGGGATAGGAGAGACGCTAAGGCCCACGAACGCCAGCGGTATACCTTGAAGCCTCTAAGATGAACTGCAGGAGACTCCCCCAACGCTATCCACTAGGTCCGAGCGCGGGATCTGCACAACAATAAGATGTGTAGTGTAGCATCAGTACAACCGACCCCATGTACTGAGTAAGTGCCGAGCCTAACCTCGGCCGAAGTTGTGACGAGGCTAGACTTGACAACAAACGTTAGCCTGTCATATTCTACAATATATATATAGATCGTGGAATATAAAAAGCAAGAGTTAAACAATCACGTAGGGGAATACGGGAACAGACAATGGGGTAACAGGTGAAATAGAGCAGTTTATTAAGCACATAGGAACAGACAAGCAGACAATTTATCAGAAATATGCTAATGAAACAAATATAATGCCAGAAATGTAACAAATGGAACGGCATCACCCTTCATGCTTTTACTCTCTTCCTCACAATGCAATGTACGATGTAAGATAACATGAATCATGGCACGAAATCACACTTCGTGCTTTTACTCTCTTCCTTACAATGCAATGTATCATGTATGGTAATGTAATCATGGCACGACATCAACCTTCGTGATTTTAAATATAAATCATGGCACGGCATCACCCTTCGTGCTTTTACTCTCTTCCTCACTATGCAATGTATGATGTAATCAATGTAAATCATGGCACGCCATTACCCTTCGTGCTTTTACTCTTTTCCTCACTATGCAATGTGTAATGTAATCAATGTAAATCATGACACGGAATCACCCTTCGTGCTTTTACTCTCATCCTCACCAATGCAATGTCAATTATCAAAATGGCAAGGAATGCAGCATAGTGGAATCACAAATCATGATCACCCAGTAAGGGGAAAATATCAGTCATTATCATAACAAATTGCCCGGCAAGGGTCTCAGCTATAACCAAACTTTTCAAGTATATCCTTTACAGTTGGGTCCTCAATAGGACCATTACATCACAAGTTCATCGACGAGGATTTTCAACAACAATCAACTTCCAAGTAGAGATAAATTCATAATACAAAGGGTATGGAAGTAAAGATAAGAATTTCATCAAAAATGGACTCACAGGCATGCTTGACACACAATGCATAGGTACTCGTCGCCTCACCTATGCATTGGACATGATAAACACTTAGCACATAGCATGCGATACCTATTCCCTCACCAAATTTAGGCAAGACACTTACCTCGGGTCCAAAAATAGCAATCAATACTCTAACACCGCCTTTCCTTTTGAATTCCACTCCAGAACAACAATATCTAGACACAATTAACTTATTAACATCAATAATGACTCATTAATACAATCCCATAGCCTAAATATACAATTCCTAACATTCTTCCAAAAATACCAAAATTCGACCCCGGGCCTGCTCGCTCGGATTCCAAAAATTCTCGAAGGGAACACTCACCCAAAGCCTAAGGATCATTAATATACGATTCTTACTTGATTTCATGTCCAATTAACAGAAAATTCTCAAATGATTACAAGTTCTAGGTTACTACCCAAATTCTTGATATTTGCACTAATTTATGCAGTTAATTAAGCTAGAATCCATGCATGAAGCTAACTTTTGAGTAGAGTTCACTTACCTTAGAAGACCATGTCTTTAGCCCTTAACAATGGAGGAAAATCACCCAAGGAAGAAGAAATAAATGAGAAAAATGGGTTTAAAACCCGTATATAAAACACACTGCCTGAACAGTGATTCCGCACCTGCGGCTCGGGGACCGCACCGCGAGAAAAATCTTGCACCTGCGGAAATGGGATGGGGAGCCTAGGCCCGCACCTGCGGAGTGGAGACCGCACCTGCGGCTCCGCTCATGCGAAATATTTTTCGCACCCGCGATAATTGGCCAGGCCTTTGGGTGATCGCACCTGCAATGCTGGGGACCGATGTCACACCTCCTTTTTTCCTACGGTAAGGGTGGGATAAGGAAGTTTTTCCAATTTAAGTGACATAATCGATTTTGGGATTATTTATTAATTTCATAGTCACCACTCAAATGTTTTACGGTGTTCCGGGACACCATTTATTTATTGAAATCCAAAACCGAGGAGATTTTGACCCTGTTTAAAATGTCCGCGAACAAGAAATTCGGGTAAGGAATTCTTTTAACCCTGGAGAAGGTGTTAGGCATTCCCGAGTTCCGTGGTTTTAGGACGGTCGCTTAACTATTAATATTTAGCCTAGTTATCTGATTATTTACATGTTTTAGCCTATTGTGCATTTATACTTAAACTTTAACCGCTTTTTGTATTTATGGATTTATCTTGGAACAAGTCACGATGACGTGCACTTGTTCATTTTTGGACACGTTATAACTGCGCCACATGAAATGCACCCGCAATTACAACATGTGATTTTATTATTGTTTTGAGTTAGAGTCTGGGACATGAGTTGCCACACCCGAGTGTAGATTATATAGTCAAGCCTATGGTCGTGACAATTAAAAATGCCTATTTGAGACGATATTTAATTATTCTCTCAATTTTGGAATATTTACCTAAAAGAGATATTTTAGCTTACATGATGTGTATATAAATCATTTTTTTTATATTTTATGGATTTATCTTGGGACAAGTCACGACGGCGTGCACTTGTTGTTTTTGGACACATCACAACCGCGTCATATGAAATGCACCCGCGATTGCTACATGTAATTTTATTATTGTTTGAAGTTAGAGTCGGGGGCATGAGTTGCCACACCTGAGTTGAGATTTATGTATCGCAACTATACCACGGGAAACGTACCCACAGTCACGATGATTTAAAAATTAATCACGCCTAAAGCAACTAGCGCGTGTTCAAAAGATGTTTCACACACAGCTTAGTCTCAAATGTGGTAAATATGAATCAATAGCTTCATTTCTAAATCACAGTAAGGTAAATCACAAATAAAAAAGGTCTTATAAATATGATTCATCCATTTCAATTATCACTGGTCTACAAAGCTACAACAGCAATGCAACGATAAGTTTATATACTCTTAGTGTTTTGTGTAATCATAGTTGCGCAACTTTTTTATCTCTATTATTTGTTTAAAATTGCATATAAGCCAGAAAGATTTTCCTCATCCCATTCACTCACTGCAGTATAAGAATCTAAGATGTGACAAACAATAAGGAACACACAACTCACTTTGGCGGAAGCTCTAGCAAGCACGACACAACAATCTTAGCAGCAAATATTAATAGTTTAGAGAATTTTCTTTCTCAAATAAAGAAGGATAAAATAGAGATAAGAAGATAATTCAAGCAGCTAGAACATTAGCGAGAAGAACAAAATCAAAAAGGGAAATGAACCTTTGTATTAATGAAGCAACCCAGAATCAAAATTTTGGCTTGAACAACTGAACAACGACCGGATCTAAAGACGACCTTGCCGGAACCTCGAAACCTCGCCGAAAAACTCAAAACCCAGAACAAACCTACTGTTCACTTGATTTTTGTTTTAGACTGAAATTCGCCAGCAAACTCGAATTCGACCTCTTTAACTCGACCAAAATGAGGCGATGAAATCGGACCTTGTTGGGTTTATGGTAGTGTTTTCGTGAGCTGGCTTGCAGACTGTTTTGTTGCATTTTTTTTCCAGGTATTTCGTGCCTCTCACTCTGCTGATTTTGGCATTGTTTTGGGACTGTTTCACGGCGAAACTGGCAGCGGTTTGAGCTGCTGTTTCGAGGGCATTTTTGGTAATTTTTGAGGCAGATCTTATGGTTGTTTTTTCGCTAAGTTTTGATTGCTTTTTGGCTAGATTTATGGACTTTTTTTTAGCGGTTTCGGCATCGAATTTCAACTGGTTTTTTGCTGGGTTTTTGGGGCTATCTTTAGGGGTGATTTCGTTGGTTTAGGGGGCTGGGATTCAGACTGTTTTTTAGGATGGTTTAGAGATAATTTAGGATGATTTTCATGGAGTTTTAGTGTGCTTTCATGGAGGAATTGGATTGAGAAGGGAGACATGATTAATCATGGTGAGGCAGAAAGTTTGTGACGCTAAGGATCCGCTACTCTATTTCTCTATCCTTTTGTTGTTACTCTCCAAATTTTCTGTCTCTCTATTTCGTTCCTTTCCCCTTTTTATTTAGGGTGTGGCAGGCGTTGTTGTTAGGTTTCCTCTCCTGTGTAATTTTGAAGATGAGAGANGGTGTGGCAGGCGTTGTTGCTAGGTTTCCTCTCTTGTGTAATGTTGAAGATGAGAGAGTGAGGAAGAAGAAGGGGGAGGGAAACGGCGCTCCAGGATAAGGGGGTCTCTCTAGGTCTATATTATATAGAGGAGGGGATTAGGGTTGTAATGTGGGAAATTTGGTTGAGCCTGGGATTTTGGGCCCTCAAATTAGGCCAATTTGAAACAAGGACAAATTTTATCTTTCAAAAATAGTCATCTTACTACTAATTAAAAATTCTTTTATCAAAACGACCTAATTACCATTTTAACTAATTAAATAAACTAATTGATTAAGCTAATGTATATTTTTTGTGACTTTTTATATTAATCTATTAATTAAAGGGTAATTTCTAAAAATACGAATTAAACCTAAGATTACATGAAATGAAAAATGTGACAATTTTTATGATGATTTTTTTTTATGATTTTAAAATATTAAACATGCATGAAATGCAACTAAATAAAGAAAAGTTACTAAAATTCATTAAAAGTTAATTTTTTTATTATTTTTAGGAGTAATTTCCATGCGGGGCAAAAATTGGGTGTTCACAGCCGCCCCTCTTTGCTTCGAGAGCATGAAGGGTTTTCGGGCAAAGATAAAGTGAGCTACCACGAGCAAATTTTGCCCGTTTGGTACTCCATTTGGAAGCATTTTAAAAAAGGTTTGACCGAACCTTGCTTCGGAGGTTGCCTACATATCCTCGGCTATAAAGGAATCAGGTCAGTGTAGTTCTTGAAGTTTTGGAGTGATTAGTTTGAGAGTCGAGCGAGGTTCCGTTCGAGGCTCCAGTTCATGGTCCTACCATTACATCAAAATCAAAAGAAAATACTAACTAAGCCTATCAGCTATGAGTTACAAGATTCCTATTTATGAGTCTTCTGAAGCTTGGTCTTGAGTCTTAGTTGGTTCTTCGTGCGGACTCTGATATGAATCTTGATGCTTGTTGGCTGAAGGTGCTAGTTCATTCTTCTACATCTTTTTCGGATCAAGAATGGACATGCATAGCTTGTGACTTCAATCTGTCTCGAGCAGTCCACATCTTTTCTGGTTCTGTACTTTGGAGTTCAACTCTTTTCTTTTCTTCTTTTCTTTTCTTCTGAATTGAGACGTCTTCTTTTGGTCGTCTCGAATCCCTTGTCCTAAATTGTAATCTGCGCAAAACCAAAACAAACGAACGAAATTTTCTGCCCCAGTTTTTCACTAGGAAAATGTCCTGAGTTATTGTAAGGAACTCTACCATACTTTATTATTTAAAGCGATGAAAAGTCGGGAGCAATGCACCCAGAGTTTTTGTAGACTAGGGAGTGGATACCCTATGTCTCAAGCAAGATCAACTAGAGGTTGGGGAGCCCTATGTTGCAAAATAAAATCAACTAGGGATTGTGTACCCTATGTTGCAAAAGAAATCAACCAGGGAGTGTATACCCTTGATTCGAAAAGAAATCATCAACCAGGGAGTGTATACCCTTGATTGGAAAAGAAATCATCAACCAGGGAGTGTATACCCTTGATTGGCATCGACTACGGGAGTGTATACCCTGCGTCGGGAAAAGAAATCAACCAGGGAGTGTATACCCTTGATTGGAAAAGGATTCATCAACCAGGGAGTGTATACCTTTGATTGGCATCGACTGCGGGAGTGTATACCCTGCGTCGGGAAAAGAAATCAACCAGGGAGTGTATACCCTTGATTGGCATCGACTACGGGAGTGTATACCCTGCGTCGGGAAAAGAAATCAACCAGGGAGTGTATATCCTTGATTGGAAAAGAAATCATCAACCAGGGAGTGTATACCCTTGATTGGCATCGACTACAGAAGTGTATACCCTGTGTCGGGAAAAGAAATCAACCAGGGAGTGTATACCCTTTAATGGAAAAGAAATCATCAACCAGGGAGTGTATACCCTTGATTGGAAAAGAAATCATAAACCAGGGAGTGTATACCCTTGATTGGCATCGACTACGGGAGCGTATACCCTGCGTCGGAAAAGAAATCAACCAGGGAGTGTATACCCTTGATTGGAAAAGAAATCATAAACCAGGGAGTGTATACCCTTGATTGGCATCGACTACGGGAGTGTATACCCTACGTCGGGAAATGAAATCAACCAGGGAGTGTATACCCTTGATTAGAAAAGAAATCATCAACCAGGGAGTGTATACCCTTGATTGGAAAAGAAATCATCAACTAGGGAGTGTATACCCTTGATTGGAAAAGAAATCATAATCCAGGGAGTGTATACCATTGATTGGCATCGACTACGGGAGTGTATACCCTGCGTCGGTAAAAGAAATCAATCAGGGAGTGTATACCCTTGATTGGAAAAGAAATCATCAACCAGGGAGTGTATATCCTTGGTTGTAATCGACTACGGGAGTGTATACCCTGCGTCGGGAAAAGAAATCAACCAGGGAGTGTATACCCTTGATTGGAAAAGAAATCATCAACCAGGGAGTGTATATCCTTGGTTGTAATCGACTACGGGAGTGTATACCCTGCATCAGGAAAAGGTGTAGTTGGGGATTGGAGGCCCATACTACTTTGAGTTATTTTCAACTTAAATTCTTCTCTCTTTTATTTTTCTTTCCTTTCCTTTTTTCTTCCCCCCTTTTTTTATTATTAATTATTATTTTCATGCATGCGGAAAAAAGATTTCTTGGAAAAAACTTCCTTTCTTTGGAGTCAATGCTACAGAGCTCCTTCCAGCTCTTGCGCAATTTTTTTGGTTGCACCTGCTTGTTGCACGGTTGCTTTCGAGTTGCACCTGTTTCAGATTTTCAAACAAAGAACAATTCGTTAGTTTGAAACGGTGGTTGGTTTTGCGGCCTTGATTTTCAACTGCTTGATCTCAGTTCTCTTGATGAAGATCTCAATTGTTTGCTTATTTGCTGGGGATTGGGTTTCATCTCTAATCCCGAGGGCCTTGGATTTCCATATTTCACCATGGCGATCGGTCACGTGGGACCCAACATTTATTTTGCCTTTGTAGGCTTTTCACTTGCTTTTTTTTTCTTTTGGATTTTCAGAGTATCGGGGGGGAGTTTTGGTCCCTCAAATTCTGTTGTGACGGTTAGTCATGTGAGACTTAACCTTTCCAACTTTATTTCGCCTTTATTGGCCTTTCACCTCTGACTTTTCTTCCAACTGTAACTTTAGGTCGTTTGGAATATTTCGTCTTTTCAAACCTTCCCAAAATGGTTAGCCACGCGCGGCACAACATTTCAACTTCATTCGCCTCATAGGCACTTCAATTTGATTTTCTCCTTTCAAAGTTTTGAGTTTGAAGCATCGGCCGCTACGGCCAGTCGGGATCGACATGATGCCCCTGGTGAGGCTTGGTGGCCTTTGTATGTTGGCTCGCGTCAAATGAGAACCCTGTAAATCAATTTTGCCATCCTTTCTTTGTCTTATTTCCGGAATAGAGTTAGACCGAAAGGGATTGAGAAACAATAAATGACAGAATGGACAATGAGTTTAAACGAAAGGTATCCCTTTCGGGGAAAGGAAAGAAGGACTTATCTGGAGTGCATGCGGACTTTAATGAACATGACATGCCCTTTGGACTGGATGCCTAATCCGTGTAAACCGTCCGACTCTAAGAAATTCATCACAACTATTACCTCGAGATTAGGAAACCTTGCCCCGGACTGCGTCCATGTCAGTGACTCATTATCTTTTTCGATCAGTGGCGCCCTTTGCGGGTTTTCACCAACTAACCTCTCTCATTTCTCTTCTCACCATCGCCTTGTAGTGCTCTTTGCGAGTTTTCACTAACAAGACTCTCTCATTTTTAATTTCTCTGCTTACCGTCGCCTCACGGTGCCCGTGTGGGTTTTCACCAATGAGACTCTCTCATTTTAATTTCTCTCATTTGCTTGTATTTGGATCCAAACAACTGTATCCTCCAATTTTGGACATCTTTGCCGATTGATCGAAAGGACTTGAACAGGGTTTTGGTGAAAAGGATTTGTGTTGAATTACAACTTTGGAACCTTTCAGGCGACACATCCCCGAATCTTAACACTTGCCCCAGCTTAGACTCTTGGGGAAATGTGGATTTTTATTTTGGTGTGACTGTACCCCAGGGAGAGGCTGCCTACGTATCCTTTCGAAATCAAGTTCAACGTAATTCAGGAAACTTTTGTTTTTGTGTTTTTTTTTGGTTTTTGTTTGTTTTGTTTTCTCTTTATTTTGCTTTTCTTTTTTTTTTTTGCATTTCTTCATCATTTTTTTTTGCTTGTTTTTCCTCTTTCTTTTTATCTTTTTTTTTTTTCATTTTTCAATCAATCAATTTTTTTTCTTTTTTTCCTTCTCTTTTTTTTTTGTTTTCCAATAACACTTTCGGGTTCCAAAGAGGGTAATCAAAGAAGAGTAACCGGTTCAAAGGGTTTGCAAAAGGGTTAATGGTGTTTGGGTAGCGAGAATGAAACCCTTCGTCATCCCAACCAGAGAACATTTGAAAATATATAGAGGATCAAACATAGTACCTTTTGACTGCACCTGCGTTGACAGTTTTCAGGGACATTTTCTTCGATGTACCCCAACTACAAACGCCCTCTTTTGGAAGTCCTCTTGTAGTAATGTATGAACCTTTCCCGATCTGAACCAATTTTCCTTTTGTTATCCCGATTGTTTTATTTCGTTGATCTAACTTCATTTGCATTCTGACTCTTGATTCATTATTTCGGAGTGTGATAGCGTTTTAAGATCCGGGCATGAAGTCCGCAGGCATGTCATGTTATTGAAATCTACATTTAAACAGAACTGAAAGTAGAATAAGAAAAGAGACAAGATCAAGAAAAGAGACATTCTTGGAAAAATGAAATAGTAATTCCATTTGATTTTTGATTTAATTTTAATTTTTTTGATTGATTTTTTTTTAAAGAAAAATTTAAAGATATAAGGGTTTACATCGGAAAGTAAGACAATAAAGTAAAACATCCAGATCACACCCTGAGATAATCCGGAAGCAGAAAGGATAGCAAGACTGGCTACCGAGACTCCCATCTGATAGGGGAACTTTCAGGCTTGGCGACCGTTTTTTGGCTTTTCTTCTGTCTTGGCAATGGCTGCAATGGCTGATGCAAGACTAAATTGCATAGTTTAACATGTGATATACCTAACATTTTATGCGCATTAATGATAAAATTACACTTGTTATGTGCTTAATGGAGTTTATTTCATGTGTAGGTGAATTGGAAATGGAAACGGAGCTAAAGGGATGCAAATACGTCAAAAATACGCAAAACGAGACGCCCGGGCGATAGCCGGGCGTTTGCCCCATAAAGCCTGCCCCCCCTGGTGTTAGGGGGCGTTTACCCCATAAGGCCTGGCCCCCCCTGGCGTTAGGGGGGCGTTAGGGCCAT
>MDKI01103385.1:0-19471 GCA_005239505.1 Nicotiana paniculata
ATTACTTGTCGACCACGTACACTTGCGTGTGCATTGGGAAATCAACCAACAAGTTTTTGGTGCATCTTTATTATAATTTCTTACTGATTTTACTTAACCTAAAATTTAGGGTTTTTGATTCTTCAAAATCGAACCAAATTTGGTTCAAACCTTAATTATTTCCGTCTATATGTCTTTGTGCATCTTTATTATAGTTCTTTTGTAGATTTCTGCCGATTTTCTACTTACCCTAAAAATTAGGGGGTTTTGATTCTTCAAATTTGTTTGATTCTCTAGTTACTTTGTTAAAGCCTCTGTTTATATGCTTATACGCGTCTCTTTATCTGTTACTTCTGCCGGTTTGTATGTTTTACTTAAAATAGGGTTTCGAGTTTTCTTCCTTAATTAACTGTTAGATGTTTTCCTTTCTAGTACCCTGATTGGTTGTTGCCATATTTGTGTGCTCTAATTCAGTGCTATTTAAAAACCTCCCCCATTCCCCTTTAAACAGACTTAAAATTCGAACATTCTCATTACCTTAAACAACTACATACTGTTATTCTTCTGCTTTGATTCCTGGCCGGCTGGAAGCCAAGGCGAGAAATCTTCTATCGTTTGCTTCTATTGGTGATCATTGATGCATTGTTAAATTCCTTTCTGGTTCATCTGAACTGGTAAGTTGTTAAACCCTTCCTACTTTATTACTCATTTAATACGTTATTATTATTAGACTAGTTGCTTTCAGTATTTTAGACATATTAATCTCAGTAAATTAGTTAATGAAATCTGCTTCACTTTGTGTGATTTAAGACCATCTTTTAGTATTAAGCACGTCTTGATACCTTTCCTAAAACTAGTTCACCATGTGTACCTCAGCAGACTCATTAGCTTGCTATTAAATTTGTTATCATGTGACTTATCTGATTCTATGCTCACTATGTATAACCTCCTTAATAATTCCTACTAGTAATTAATGTTTTCTTGACTCATTATTGATCAATGGACTTCCTTTCTGTGACTTATCCTAATCTGAATTCTTTACTGTCTTTTCTGAAGCATGCTCATGAATTGGTCCTTATCAGTTTATGACTTTGTTAATCTTCAAACTTGTTTGTTTCAAATCTTCTTAGTTTCAAAGTGTATGTCTATGTGTTATGTGTGATTCTATTCCCTATGTATGCTTCCTAATCCTGTCCTGCACTCTTCTAAATCCTAATCCTTTGCTGGCTGAAAGCCAAAGTAATCTAAGTATTGTCCTGGCCTTCTTGGTGTGAGCACTGCTCAAGGTTCATATGGGACCCTGGTGAACTCTGACATGCCAGGATTTGGTCCATAGCTTTCCTTGAAATTGATTATGATTATTCCTCTCTAGTGTGAGCATTGTCTGGGGTTCGTGAAACCCTTGGGGACTCTGACACACTAGGGAATTGGGCTTGGTATGAAGCAGAGGTGAATCAGTCACTATTGAACTCTATGATCACTAGTTTTTGGAGATATTGTGGATCGAAGGGCATGGCCTATCCAGATGTATTTGGTCCTACTGCAGGCTTCCTATAGTCTATATATTTTGTAATTTATTCGATTCTGGTCTGTAATAATTATTTGTAAATACACTTGGGGATGATAATAAAATTAGGAAATGGGCTTATTTGATATCATGTATGAAAGGGTTAGATAACATGCCTATAGGTCTTCTGCTATTATATGTTAGATAAAATGCCTATAGGTCTTTTGCTATTATATGTTAGATAACATTCCTATAGGTCTTCTGCTATTATATGTTAGAGAACATGCCCGTAGGAATTTCTGCTATTATATGTTAGATAACATGCTTATAGGTTTTGCTTTACGCCCAGAAATTGTTTGCTAAAAACTTGTCTAAATGAGTATGTTTGTCATCGCATGTTAGATAACCTGCCTATAGGGATTTCATTCTAGCCCAAATAAATTCTGTGAATATCCTGCCTACTTTGCTTTGCATGATTAAATACCATGTGTTGATACCCAATTTTTCCTATATTATTTTCAAAATGCATATATATTTTCAAAATAATGCATGAGCATCAATTAATATTTTTTCATAATTTTCTGTAATTTTAAAGGATTTTTAATTAATTTGTTTCATCATTTTATTATCTAAATAATTGCTAATTGCATCACAAATAATTCTATAATAAGTTTATTGCTTAATTTTTATCATTTATATTTATATTAAGCTTTAATTATTTTATGCATAATTATATTTACATCTTCAGGTTATAATTGCAATAACTTTGGAATAAAATCCCATGTGTACATAATTACTTTATTTTTACACGAAAATGACTTTTTATATTTTATAATATTAATTAATTATCTTAAATCATTTTCATACATAAATAGCTTTTTCATCATTTATTAACTATTTTTATGAATTATATCGAACTAAATGGGTATTTAAAATATAACCCCTTTCGATTAATTTTGCGGATCCAATTACTTAGCCCAACACCTAAAATGCCTAACCCAATTACCTTACCAAATTATTTACCCAACACCCTGATCCAATAACCCATAACCCATATCCCGCCCAGCCTAAATCAATCTTGGCCGTTGGTCTCAGAAGATCAACCGTCCAGGATTCGTTTTCCTTTTTTAATACACCAAATGCCCTAAACCTATTCATTTATCAAAACCCGTTGCCTTGAAACCCATCTCTTCCTCTCTTCTCTCTCACCCCCTTCTAACCCTAAATCGACGTCACCGAAATCCTTTCGATCCATGGGTTTCTTCTTCAATTACAGGCCTTATCTAGCCTCCTATCTCTATTGGTGTTCCGATTTTCGTGTTGCTCGAGGGTAATCTCAAGAAGATTGAGCCAGATTTGGTTCAAACCCCTCATGTTCACGATTAATCTGTCTGTATTCACCCCTATGTCTGTGAGTATTATCATTTTTGTGTTTTCATGGCTTCAAACCTCTGGTTTAAAACTCGATTTTTTCTACCTATGTTTACTTTGTACAAACCTAACAATTTTTGGCTAAATCAGTTCATATATCTTTAGATCTGAAGTGTTTTGAGTTTTTAGTATTTTTTCTTTAAGATTTTTTCCGTTTTTACTACTATTGTCAACCTATTTCATTTTTTTCTAAAGATAGGGTTTGGTTCTAAGAGATTTCTGAAAAAATGTTTTAAAACGTTTAAATTTTCAACTCTGGTCTTCTTCTTTGCTTTTTTGAATGATCTTATTGAAGTTTCATCTCTATGGCCTTACACTTTAGGGTTTTCAATTATTTGACTGTTGGTTATTGTGTTTCCCCCGTTTACTTAGCTCTGTCAATTAACGTATTAATTGATTTACTTGCCTAATTAGGGTTTGAAATGGTGCTTTCCTTCAAAATTGATATTTCCTTATTGGATTTTTACTTATTCTTTCCTTGTGTGTGATTAATAATTGATACTACTTGCCTTATTTCCTTTACCGGCCTGATTTCAAGGCTTCGATTAATTGGGGCTGACTTATAATTGATCTCTGAACCTACCTCTTACCTTATTTAGCCCTAATCTTGTCTGTTGATTTTGTTCTGCGATAGATGCTCCTTAATTAAAGTTATACTTACTGGTAATTGACTCATGTTAACCCTAATTGATTGATTGATTGATTTTGCATACCTTACCTTATTTGGTTTTACTCTACTATATGCTATAAAAATCTTTCATTGTTCTGTTTTCAAGGACACACATACGCTTACGCTTACAGACTTACACTCACCTTACCCACTCTTACAATTTCTTCACTTTACAATTTAAGAGCTCTCTCTATTTTTCCTCAAAGGATTTAAGTTCTCTCTTTATGCTGCTACTCTGATTTCTGCACTGTTTAGCCGGCTGGAAGCCAAGGCTAAACTCTCTGGATCCAAACTGCCATTATACTCCTTTTTACTTTCTTCCTAACTGGTATACCTTAACTCATGTTATCTTGTTTTGTTCCATGTGCTTATATGATTAGTTTATTTCAGCCTTAGTATGCTTCTGTCTGATCTATGATTCCTGCTTACTTCTTTCTAAACTAGTATGCTTTAGTTCCAGCTACCCTGTCCTGTCCCATGTGTTTGTTTGGTTAGTTGTTTCAAACTTCAGCATGTTTCTGCTTAATACATGCATATGATCCCACTTAGTGATAATTAATCTTCAATAATGTGAAACCTTGTTTGATTCAGTTGTATGTTCCCTATTGTGAACATGTTTAGATATTGAAAGCATGTGTGGTTAGTTATGTCTGTTAATCCTTGCTCCTGTGACTGCTTTAAGTACTGGTCTGAGTATTTAGTTTGAATAAACAACAATTTGCTTTGACCTGGTGCTAAAATTGGATTCTGTCTGCTCTGGTTGCACCATGTAGTTTGAACTTATTTGCTTCTTAAAAAATTAAATTGTTTTCTAAAACTGTCCCCCCTACCCTTCATATACTATTTTCAAATTGCTACTCTTAGTTATCTAGGTTACTATCACCCCCCGATGTGAGCATTGCCTAGGGTCCTTGAGACTCCTCTGACTCTGACACATTGGGGTTGGTCTTTCAATCTTTTGTGAACTGTTTTCTAAGTGAGGTTTTGGTGTGAGCATTTCCCGGGCTCCCTGAGGACCTTGGGAACTTTGACACATTAGAAACTTAATTTTATGTGCCACGGATGGATCCCTTTATACTTCAAACTAGCTTTGCTTGAAGTCCTGTTTTCCAGGTTAGTATTGGGTCTGCTAAGGCTCCCTATAGAGAATTGATTTTTACTACGTAATTTATTCATTATTGGTCTGTAATAATGTAATAATATCTGTAATAAACAGATCTGGGGTTACTAGAAAAAATTTAGGGGGGAGGGCGGTTTCTATATATCTTTGTTCAAGCTCGGGTAGAAATCCTGCCTATAGGTCCATTGTGTTGATTCCTTATGTGCATGCTACTATTTGTTTAGAGATCCTGCCCATAGGATTTCCGCCTGACTGTTTATGATTCTGAATTTTCATATTTTTGGCATATTAGTGACACTGCCTATAGGTCCTTTATAATTCGGCATTAGAATCCATGTTCATAGGATCAACACATATTTCCAATCGCAATGTGCATTAGTGGTCATGTATATAGGATTCTATTTGTTTGAGCTGATAAACTTTCCTGGCAATTTGCTTTAAAATTCTGTCCCAACGTGATTAATAGATATCATGCCTATAGGAATAAAAGGAATCAATTTCAAAACTTAGAAATCATGCCTATAGGAGTTAACTAATTCTGCAAAAGTAGAAAGCATGCCTATAGGATCTAAAGAGATAAAAACCTGTCTATTAAAATCAATAACTCGTTGTTACACGTCTATAATTAACAGTAGTAGATACCATGCCTATAGGATTCTGTTCTTGTTATCACTTAGGCAAACCTGTAGGTTTATTAAGAATTCTGGGCCTAAAATTGTGATCTCTTGCTGCTTGAAATTTGCCCAGATTCAGAACTTAATCAAAACCAGTAGGCAAATTGATAGGTACCAATGCTCACCTTAAACAAACTGCTTTTCTACATTCTGTTTCTGCTCATTTAGATATCCTTCCTATAGGATCCTAAATTAATGAAATTTGTTGATTGAACTGTGTGCATTTGTTCACTATTTGTGGAGGTCAACATGAGCCTTTAGTTGCTCTTATGTGACAGTCCTATTTGAATTTTGCTTGTCGCCTTGCTTTTTCTCATTTTAAGCAACCTAGGTCAGTCTAGAACCACCTTAAATAGAGTTCCTAAACACCTCCAGGATCATAGGTGAGGGACGGGTAGTGCACGCATAAGGCACGAGTTAGAAGCTACTAGAACGCTTAGGTAACAACTGAAAGATAGTAATTGGGTAGTAAAGGAGATGATGACTTGTGCGCTAATACTATGTGTAGCACCCCAACCTGGGGAAAGTAACCAAGTATTGCTTGGAAATGATCCTATAGGCTAAAAACTTAGGACCCCTTTAATTCCTGTTTTAAAATAATAGTGGTCTAAATGGCTTTATTTTCCTTTAAAGACTAATTCGCTTAATTAAGTTCGGTCGGGACCCACCGTTGTGGACCTCGAGAGGTGCCTAACACCTTCCTCTCAAGGTAATTTCGATCCCTTACCCGATCTCTGGTGATGCAAACTAGTTTCATGAGTTAATTACTCTATGTACTGTAACGCACCTTAATCCGTTAGGTGGCGACTCTTCAAATCTCATATCCCATCCCAAAAGGAAGGGAGTTGTCTCAGAAATGTCAAAACCCCGATTTCGTGAGAAAAAGGGGGCGCGACAGTATGGCGACTCTGCTGGGGATATACTTAGGCTCTTACCATAATGAATTTGATTTTTGTGAATTGGTCTTGAAGCATGCTTTATTCTGTTAATACTTGCACACTTTTTCCCTTTCCCACTTTATGTGAATTTATTTGCCTATTTTTTAAGCCTTTACGATTTCTCTTTCTTGTTTTATTACTCTTTATTATGGAAACTAACTTGTCTTTTTGTTTTCTTTCCTTTTTTTAAATGACTTTTCAATTATTAAATACCACATTTATTATTTTTAACATGCAAATACGTGACGACATGCTATTTTCTGTTGCATAAATCATGCTCAACATCATATTCCACTCGTGCGTAATCAATACCATATCAATGCTTGATGAGTGTTTTCACTCTCCTATATATCATACCTTTGAATTCGGAAAGACTTATTTGCGATAAAACTAGTCGATCAGTGGTGCAGTCGACGGTTCCGTTCCTTTCCCCCTCAAGTTGTCCGCTTGAGGGTGCCAGTCTAGACCTCTATAGAAACCTTACTCTGATTTATTGTGCATGTATCATGGTCAAACCTAGTTAGGGTTAATATTTTGTCCACATAATAACCTTTTAGGAAAATCCTTGTCCAAAAAGTCCACTGGGGTTTCCATAATCCCAACGGACGCAACCACGATCTGTGCATTAACTTGGAGAAATAAGTGCCAATATGCTAATCATTGATGTATAAGTAGTCGAATCTGGAGGAGAAAAGGGTCTAGCCTTATTTGTTTTACAGAAAATGAGGCACGAAGTCCCCAGGTTCGACATGGTCCAAATAATACCACCATTTTTGCTGGATTGGTGGGAGAACCTTTCGCCAAGCGACAAAGACCATGTGAAAAGGGTCCTCGGAAACTTACCCTCTTTAATGGTCATCCAACCAAACAATATGTTGATCGAAGCAACCACTATGTTCTGGGACGGAGAAAGGTTCATGTTCCGTTTTGAAAACATAAAATGACCCCTCTCTTGGAGGAGATAGAGGGATTCACTGGATTACCTTGGGACAGTCCTGGTTTATTGGTACCAGAGAATCGAACCACTAGGGGGTTTCTGAAAATGATGGGTTTGAAAAGGAACGACGATTTGAAGTGCCTGAAGAAGTCCTACATACCCTTTAACTACCTCTATGAACGATATGGTCATAGCAAATTCTATCATACCTTTCGTGACGAATTTTCCATCACCTCCCTGGGTTGTGCTCACCGTAGGGTTTTTGTGTTCGTCGCATGCTTCCTGGGTATGATAGTGTTTCCAAGCAAAGGAGACAGAATTCACACCAGACTGTCCATGGTAACTAAAACTCTAATGGAAGGAATCGAGGGGCAAACATATATTATCGTTCCTATGATTATAGCAGACATATATCGAGCCTAGGTTCGCTTCCAGAAGGGGTTCAAACACTTCGAGGGTTGTAATCTTCTGTTACAGGTTTGGTTGCTAGAGCACCTCCAGAGAGGTCGATACCGCCAAGAGTTTCCACGAAGGCCGTGGAATTATCACATAGCCTTTCATCACCCTAAGAGAATGACCTTCATCCCAGACAGGTTTGCTCAACCGGAGAATGCTACAGAATGGGTGCAGTTTTTCGACAATTTGACTGAGGACCAGGTTCAATGGATGTTCGAATGGTTCCCTACCAGTGAGTTCATCATCAGATCTAGGGACACTCTGTACTTGGTGTTGATCGGGTTAAGGGGCATATACCCTTATGTTCCCATCAGGTTTATGAGACAGGCAAGCAAGAAGCAAGTCATACTGCGAGTTTCTAAAATGAGTCATTATAGGGCAGATTTTCAGGATGACAACATCCCGCACAAATGTGAAGCTCAACATATGTGGCACCTAAATATTATTGTAGAAAGGGATACCATCGAGCCAGACAGGTATCACGCAGTGTAATGACCCGATCGGTTGTTTTGTGTTATCAGACCCCGTTCCCCTAAATGAAACTTCTCATAGCGACTTAATACGATTGATGAATTGCGGGGACTAGTGGTCCGGGATTCGGAGGTGTTGAGAATGCTATAGGAACATTTGGTTCCTTAAGGTTGGCCTTTTAGGCCAAGTTTGACTTCGGTCAACATTTTAGGTAAACGACCTCGGAATCGAGTTTTGTTAGTTTCGGTAGATTTGTATGATGATTTCGGACTTGGGCGTATGTTCGGAATAGGTTTCTGATGACCCGGGAGCATTTCGGCGCCCAATATTAAAATAAGAAGTTCCTTAAGTTCCTATTGTAGTTTGGGACGTGTTTTTTTGTTATCGAGGTGCAAATGGAATTCAGAGACCAGGAATAGTTTCGTTATGTCATTTATGACTTGCTTGCAAAATTTGGTGACATTCCGAGTAGTATAGGTCGGTTCGACGCATTGTTAGCGAAGTCTAGAAAACTTAAAGTTCCTAAGTTTGGTTCTTGGGGCTTTTGAGGTGTGATTTTGAGTTTTAGCGTTCTTTTGGGTGTTCCAAAGGCTCGAGCAAGTCCGTATTATGATTTGGGACTTGTTGGTATATTTGGACGGGGGCTCGGGTGGGCCCAAGTGCCTCCTAGACACCACACGAGGCCAAACACCAGCTGAAATAGATGCTGCTGCACCTGTTCTGGTGTGACCGCAGGTGCGGTTGACCAGTCGCAGGTGTAGTGGTCAGGCCAATTCTCGCAGGTGCGAACAAAATTCCGCAGGTGCAGGCCTAGGCTTCCTAGTCCATTTCCGCAGGTGCGAGCCTTTGCTCGCAGCTGCGGTCCTCGAGCCACAGGTGCGAAAACACTGTTCAGACAGCATGTTTTTATACACGGGTTTTAATTCATTTTTCTCATCTTCTTCTTTATTCCTTAGGGCGATTTCCACCATTTTAGAGGGGCAAACGACCTGGTTATTGAAGGTAAGTAAATTCTACTCTAATATCAGCTTCATGCATGGATTACTATCTTAATTAATTACCTAAATTAGTGAAAAATCAAGAATTGGGTAGTAACCTAGGGCTTTCGATAATTTGAGAATTTACCCGTGAATTAGCTATGAAATCAAGTAGAAATCATGTATTAATTATCCCTAGGCTTTAGGTGAGTTTTTCCTTCAAGAATCATTGGAATCCGAGCATGCGGGCCGGGGTCGGATTTTAGAATTTCTTCAAGAATGGTGAATTTGGCTAAGTAATAGGAGAATTCCACGCTTTGAATATAAATTAATGTATTTGTATAACATTTGGCTAGTTTCAAGTCCTCGGGTGTAGAGTTCGGAGTTTCGAGCGCATTCTCGGTCCGAGGAGTAAATTCGACGCAAGGTGAGTCTCCTTTCTAACCTTGTAAGGGGGAATTGTCCCTCTAGGTGATTTAAATGCTATATGTGATAAATTGTGGGGGGCTACGTACGTACAAAGTGACGAGAGTTCGTACGTAGCGATTATTACTGTTATGTCCGGGTAGTTAGGCCCACATCATGCCTTGTGTTTTACTTGATATGAACTATATGCTTAATGAATTAACGTTATATGTTGCTTATTTCCCCAAAGTTAAGGAATTTGAGAAAAACTCGTAAGAATTGTTCACTGAAATGTATTCTCTTTTAAAAGGAATAATGTGTGTGCATGTGACCGCTTCGCAATTTACATTCCGCGAGCGGAGTGTGATTCCCCCACTCTTATGGTAACGGGCCGTTCGCCACGGCAAATTGAGAAATGCACTTTTGGTACGGGCCGTTCGATCCTCGGCAGATCATCGATGTGAGTACTTTGTGGAGAGGTGCACTTTTGGTACGGGTCGTTCGATCCTCGGCAGTGCACGGACATGACTATATTATGACTTCGGCCGGTTGTCCTTACCCTACATGCGTATGATTTATTTGTTACTAAATTCATGGATATTGATCTGACAGATATTTGGGGAAAAAGTGAAGTGGTAATTGTTTTATTCATTCCCAGTACTCTTCTTGGATTTCAGTACTTTAAATATATTTGTTGCTTCACTGCCTTTACCTGCCTACCGTTTCTATTATATTCCGTTAAATTATACTGTTGGACCTTAGTGAGTGTCATGTCAACGTCTCGTCACTACCTCTTCGAGGTTAGGCGGGATACTCACTGGGTACATATATATTTATGTACTCATGCTACACTTCTGTACTTAATTGTACAGGTTCTGAGGCTGGTACATCTGGTTATTCGACTGGAGCTTGACGTATATTATGGACCTGACTCCACGGTGAGCCGCCTCCCTTGGAGATTCTCAGCAATACTATGGAGTTATCTTTTGTTTATTTTTGTCTACTTCTTTCAGACAGCAATACAGTTTGTATCATCTTTTGTATATTCTACTAGTTCTCTTGTTGACTTGTGACACTACTTCCTGGCACACACATGGTAGACTCTATATTTTTGGGACTGTATATATTGGTTCATGATCATCGTGGCTGTATTTACTTAAGTTGGTTAATGTATCCGCTTTTATTTAAATTATCTAAGCTTAAAATTTTGGGTAATTGTGGGGTTGGTATGTCAAATAAGAATAATCTCACTAGTAAACAACTGTTGGCTTGCCTGACTCCGGTGCTGGGTGCCATCGCGACCTGTGTTGGATTTTTGGGTCGTGACAACATGGTATCAGAGCACTAGGTTCACGTAAGTCTCACGAGTCAGGGGCAAACCCAGTAGAGTCTTGTGCATCGTTACAGAGACGTCTGTACTTATCTTCAGGAGGCTATAGAGTGTTAGGAAACCTTTCTTTGTTCTTATTCTATCGTGCAGTCGATGATTTACTAAATTCATTCTTCTATTCTCTCACAGATGGTGAGGACGCGTCCATCTGATGTTCCAGACCCAGGAAGGGCCGCTACCCTCGTTGTCTGAGGCCGCGGTAGAGGCCGAGGGAGGGCACCGGCCCGTGGCAGGGGACGAGGGCATCCCAGAGCTATTCCGTTCCCGCCACTAGAGGACCCTATTATAGAGGAGCAGGATGAGGTGCCTCCAGCAGATCCTGCACCAGTAGACTTTATGACGGCGCCAGGCTTCCAGGCAGTCATGGGCCGTATGATGAGATTTATGGACACTATGTCCTAGGCTGGTTTATTTCCAGCAGATCCTGCCATTTCTCAGGCGGGAGGGGGAGTCCAGACCCCTACTTCCCAGGCTACAGGACATACAACAGCATTACATCATACCCTGGGTACACTGCCCGTGGGTGGGGTCCATCATGTTGCAGCAGCACCAGAGCCTGGACCAGCTGCGGATGGAGATCCGCAGAAGTTATTGGATAGATGGACCCCGATTGCACCCTCTAGTCTTTGGGGGTTAGCGAGGCGAGGACACCCAGGATTTTGTGGATAGGTGCAGGGACAGACTGCACAACATGAGGATACTAGAGTCCCACGGAGTGGATTTCACTACCTTCCGGTTGGAGGGCAGGGCTCGTAGGTGGTGGCAGTCCTATATTCTCAGCAAGCCAGCATATTCTCCTCCTGTCAGTTGGGAGCAGTTCACACAGATGTTTCTGGATAGATATATCCCACCCTCTAAGAGGGAAGAGCTGCGGTATCAGTTTTAGTGGCTAGAGCAGGGGCAGATGTCAGTGACAAATTATGAGGCCAGATTTTCAGAGTTGTCTCGCCATGCACTCATGATACTACCTATTGATGCAGAGAGGGTGCGGATATTTGTGGCTGGGTTGCACCCAGGTATTATGGCCACCATGGCCCGAGAAGTGGAGATGGGTTCTCCTTATCAGCTCGTGGTAGAGATTGCTCGCAGGATCGAGGGGTATCGTTCGAGGAGCAGGGACAGCAAGATAAGAGGGCTAGATTCTCTGGAGATTTTAGAAGTGCCCCAGCTAGGGGCAGGGGTCAGTATAGCAGTGGGCAGCCCAGCAGGCCTTTATATTCAGCACCTCCACCACCTCCCGAGGTGTTCCAGTGAAGCCTCATTCAGCGTCATGCCAGAGCGTTCTTGCCGTCCTCCAGCCATTCAGAGTTCACACAGTGGTTATCCCAGTCATCCGAGATCCTCTGGCCCTTACTTCAGTGCTATGCCTGAGGGCTCTCACCGCCCTCTGGCCATTCAGGGTTCTTCTTCGGGGCAGCAGACTATGCTACCTGGGACTTGTTACGAGTGTGGAGAGCCAAGTCATATGAGGAAGCAGTGTCCCAGGTTTTGGGGCAAGGCCGTACAGTAGGGTTATCAGCCGATGGGTCCAGCACCAGCAGTCCGGCCACCTAGAGGTGGAGGACAAGTCGGCAGGGGTCGTCCTAGAGGTGGAGGCCAGTTGGGGGAGGTCAGGCAGCTCCTGTTCACTCTCGTGGCGCTCAGTCTTCTGGTACTCCCTAGGTTCTATGCCATTCCGGCCAGATCAGATGCAGTGGCCTCAGACGCCGTGATCACAAGTATTATTACAGTAAGTGGTAGAGAGGCATCGGTGTTATTTAATCCAGGATCCACTTATTCCTATGTTTCGATCTTATTCGCTCATTTTCTGAATGTCCCTCGTGAGTCCTTGGGTTCACCTATTTATGTGTCCACTCCCGTGGGCGATTCTGTGGTTGTAGACCGGATTTTTTGGTCCTGTGTGATTTCATTTTGTGGGTTCGAGACTCGAGCGGATCTCTTATTGCTCGACATGGTTGATTTCGAGATTACTTTAGGCATGGATTGGCTATCTCCTTATCATGTTGTGCTAGATTACCATTCCAAGACAGTTACTTTAGCCATGCCCGAGTCACCTAGGCTGGAGTGGAGAGGTTCCTCAGTTAGTACGGCCAGCCGGGTTATTTCGTTCTTGAAGGCTCGACATATGGTCGAGAAGGGTTGTATGGCCTATTTTTCTTATGTGCGGGACACCACCGCCGAGTCTCCGACGATGATTCGGTGCTAGTTGTTTGAGAGTTTGCTGATGTATTTCCTTCGGATCTTCCGGGCATGCCTCCGGATCGTGATATTGATTTTTGCATTGATTTAGCTCCAGACACCCAGCCTATATCTATTCCTCCGTACGGTATGGATCCGAAAGAGTTGAAGGAGTTGAAGAAGCAGCTTGAGGAATTGTTAGCTAAGGGGTTCATCAGACCGAGTGTATCGCCATGGGGTGCTCCAGTTCTATTTGTGAAGAAGAAGGATGGGTCTATGCGGATGAGTATTGATTACCGCCAGTTGAACAAGGTTACCATTAAGAACAAGTATCCTTTTCCGCGCACCGATGATTTGTTTGACTAGCTGCAGGGTGCTCGCGTGTTTTCTAAGATTGATTTGAGATCGGGGTATCATCAGTTGAGGATTCAGGTTTTAGATGTTCCGAAGACTGCTTTCCGTACGAGATATGGCCATTATGAGTTCCTGGTGATGTCCTTTGGTTTGACTAATGCTCCAACGGCATTCATGGACTTGATGAATAGGGTGTTCAGGCCGTATATTGATTCCTTTGTCATTGTCTTCATTGATGACATTTTGATTTACTCACGTAGCCTGGGGGAGCACGAGCAGCATCTGAGAGTTGTGCTCCAGACTTTGCGGGAATAGAAGTTATATGCTAAGTTCTCCAAGTGTGAGTTTTGGTTGGATTTTGTGGCATTCTTGGGACATGTGGTATCCGGAGAGGGTATCAAGGTTGATCCTCAGAAGATCGAGGCAGTTCAGAGTTTGTCGCGTCCTACTTCAGCTATAGAGATCAGGAGCTTTTGGGCCTAGCAAGCTATTATCGCTGATTTGTAGAGGGGTTCTCTTCTATTGCAGCTCCATTGACTAGATTGACTCAGAAGAATGCCCCGTTTCAACGGTCTGATGAGTGTGAGACGAGCTTTCAGAAGCTCAAGACAGCATTGACCTCAGCACCAGTTCTAGTATTGCCTTCCGGTTCTGGGATGTATACAGTATATTGCGACACTTCGTGCGTTGGCTTGGGGTGTGTATTGATGCAGGAGGGGAGAGTTATTGCTTATGCTTCATGCCAACTGAAGGTACATGAGAAGAATTACCCTATGCACGATTTGGAGTAGGCGGTGATTGTTCATGCTCTTAAGATTTGGAGGCACTACTGGTATGGAGTGTCCTGTGAGGTTTATACAGACCACCATAGCTTGCAGCACTTGTTCAAGCAAAAGGATCTAAATTTGAGGCAGCGCAGATGGCTTGAGTTGTTGAAAGATTATGATATCACCATTCTTTATCACTCGGGCAAGGCAAATGTGGTAGCAGATGCTTTGAGTAGGAAGGCGGAGAGTATGGGTAGCTTGGCTTATATTGCAGCAGAGGAGAGACCTCTAGCCTTGGACATTCAGTCCTTGGCCAATCGCCTGGTGAGATTATACCTTTCAGAGCCTCGTCGAGTTTTAGCACATGTGGTTGCTTAGTCTTCGCTATTGGGGGAGATTATGGCCCTGCAGTTCTATGACCCGTGCTTAGCAGAGCTTCGGGAGACATTGGTTCAGGGTAGCGACAAGGAGGCTACTATTGGCAAGGATGGCGTTCTGAGAATTCAGGGCCGCTTATGTGTTCCTAATGTTGATGGCCTGAGGGATAGGATTCTAGAGAAGGCACACAGTTCTCGATATTCTGTTCATCCTAGTGCTATGAAGATGTATCGTGACTTGAAGAAGCATTACTGGTGGAGGCGGATGAAGAAGGACATTATGGAGTATGTGACTAGGTGCCTTAATTGCTAGTAGGTGAAGTACGAGCACCAGAGGCCAGGAGGTTTACTTCAGCAGATGTCCATTCCTGAGTGGAAATGGGAGCACATCACTATGGACTTCGTGGTTGGGTTGCGGAAGGTAGACGTAGTTTGGGTCATTGTGGATAGATTGACCAAATCGGCGCATTTCACTCCGGTGGCTACAACTTATACTTCTGAGAGGTTGGCCCAGATCTACATTCGGGAGATAGTCTGGTTGCATGGTGTGTCAGTGTCCATTATATCAGATCGAGGTCCTCAGTTCACCTCGCACTTCTGGAGTGCATTGCATAGTGAGATGGGTACCCAGATAGATCTCAGCACGGCATTTCACCCTCAGACTGATGGTCAATCGGAGCGTACAATTCAGATATTGGAGGACATCCTCAGGGCATGTGTGATTGACTTCGGAGGTTAGTGGGACCAGTTCTTGCCTTTGGCCGAGTTTTCTTACAATAATAGTTATCAGTCCAGCATTTAGATGGCACCATTTGAGGCCTTGTATGGTCGGCGATGTCGTTCTCCTATCGGGTGATTTGATCCTGGCGAGGCTAAGTTATATGGCACCGACCTGGTAAGGGATGCTTTGGAGAGAGTGAAGTTGATTCAGGAGAGGCTCCGCACAGCACAGTCTAGATAGAAGAGTTACGCGGATCAGAGGGCGTGTGATGTATCATTTATAGAGGGAGATAGGGTCCTGTTGAAAGTCTTGCCTATGAAGGGTATTATGAGGTTTGGGAAGAAGGGAAAGTTGAGCCTGAGGTTTATAGGTCCCTTCGAGGTGTTGAGGCGAGTTGGGGAGGAAGCTTATGAGCTGGCCTTGCCTCCCAGTTTATCAGGATTTCATCCAGTTTTTCATGTATCCATGCTCCGGAGGTACCACACCGACATCTCTCACGTGGTTGATCTCAGCACTATTAAGTTGGATGAGAGGTTGGGCTACGAGGAGGAGTCAGTTGCTATTATTGATAGACAGCACCGCCAGTTAAGGTCCAAGAGAGTTTTTGCCGTAAGGGTCCAGTGGAAGGGCCAACCAGTTGAGGAGGCGACCTGGGAGTCCGAGGAGGACATGCGGAGCAGATATCCACACTTATTAAGTACTCCAGGTATGATTCTAGACCCATTCGAGGACGAACATTTGTTTAAGAGGTGGAGAATGTAACGACCCGACCGGTCGCTTTGCGTTATCGGATCCCGTTCCCCTAAATAAAACTTCCCATAGTGACTTATTATGATTTATGACTTGCAGGGACTGGTGGTCCGGGATTCGGAGGTGTTTAGAGTGCTATAGGAACATTTGGTTCCTTATGGTTGGCCTTTAAGGCCAAGTTTGACTTCGGTCGACATTTTGGGTAAACTACATCGAAATCGAGTTTCGTCGGTTCCGGTAGCTTCGTATGATGATTTAGGACCTGGGCGTATGTTCGGAATGGGTTTCTGATGGCCCAGGAGCATTTCGGCGCCCAATATTGAAATAAGAAGTTCCTTAAGTTCCTATTGTGGTTTGGGACATGTTTTTATGTTATCGAGGTCTGAACGGAATTCCGAGAGCAGGAATAGTTCAGTTATATCATTTATGACTTGCTTGCAAAATTTGGTGACATTCCGAGTAGTACAGGTCGGTTCGGCGCGTTGTTAGCGAAGTCTAGAAAACTTAAAGTTCCTAAGTTTGGTTCTTGGGGTGTTTGAGGTGTGATTTTGAGTTTTAGTGTTGTTTTGGGTGTTCCGAAGGCTCGAGCGAGTCTGTATTATGATTTGGGACTTGTCGGTACATTTGGACGGGGGCTCGAGTGGGCCCAGGTGCCTCCCGGACACCACACGAGGCCAAAAACCAGCTGAAATGGTTGTTGGTGAAAAATCAAGAATTGGATAGTAACCTAGGGCTTTCGATAATTTGAGAATTTACCCGTGAATTAGCTATGAAATCAAGTAGAAATCATGTATTAATGATCCCTAGTCTTTGGGTGAGTGTTTCCTTCGAGAATCATTGGAATCTGAGCATGCGGGCCGGGGTCGGATTTTAGATTTTCTTCAAGAATGGTGAATTTGTCTAAGTAATAGGAGAATTCCATGCTTTGAATATAAATTAATGTATTTGTATAATATTTGGCTAGTTTCAAGTCCTCGGGTGTAGAGTTCGGAGTTTCGGGCGCATTCTCGGTCCGGGTAGTAATTTCGACGCAAGGTGAGTCTCCTTTCTAACCTTGTAAGGGGGAATTGTCCCCCCTAGGTGATTTAAATGCTATATGTGATAATTTATGGGGGCTACGTACGTACAAAGTGACGAGGGCTCTTGGTCCATGTTTGAAATCCTCTTCATAAGCTCCATGCCTATAAGGTTAATCTACAAGAAATAAACCAGTCAGATATGGTAAATTTCATATACAAGAGTGAAAAAAGATAACTTGCATCATATATTCAAAGAAGTATGCACGACCTCATTGGACAATGTAAGAGCATCATGGCTGGCTAGCTTTGCTTTCTCAGAGGGACCTATGAAAGGCTTGAGCCACACTTCGGGCTCACCCGTTTTCTTGAAAAGATTCCCCTCAGCTGGAACCTCTATTACCACCTGCCGCATCTCTCTGCTGGAAGACCCTACTTCACTAACGGAAGGCATGGAAGCAGGCAGAGATGGAACAGCAACAGGAACAGAGGGTTGAGGAGCTGGAGAAGCCATGGGAAAAGCAGCAGGCACGGAGGGTTGAAGAGCCGAGGAAGTTACGGGCAAAGTAACAGCAGAAGCCGAATTAGGCAAAGGAATAGACGAGACAACTTCTCTCAAAGAAGCAGGAAAGACAGCAGCCAAAGGGACACCGTCAGGAGCAAGGTCAACACCCTCATGAATAAGGGAATGTGAAACATCATCAAGGACAGAGGGCTTAACTACAGACACGGAAGGCAAGGTTAAGGGTGTAAGCTCATCATCTGAAACCACCCACCTTCTCTGTGGCCTGTGCACTAGAGCACCTTCTTCTTCTTCTTCTATGGAACGAGACTCAGAAATCTTCCTCTTCAAGGAAGACGAACCAAAGATAGTTTCTTGGGCCTGAGCCAAAGACATCTACGGGATAGATGAAGCAGACACCCAAGAGGAGAACCCTATTAAAAGGGAAAAAGTTAAACAACAAGGAAATAAGAGAGTCGAGTAAGGAAAGAAGCAAGAACAAGAGCTTCACTTACCGTGGGTCTTTACATGCCAACCATACCTCCCAGCGAGGTACTTCCAAGATCTCTCTTCTAAAGGAGCAACGGACAACAATTTTTCTACCCAATCGCGAATACCGGAAACATTCTCAACAGTATTCATGATTGCTGAGAGAAGAAGAAACAGATACGGTGTTAATAAACATCTCAAGTCAAAACGAGAAAAAGTAAATAAATGTGAGCTAAAGCATACTCACATGCGCAATTCCACTTCTCAGGGAAGGGAAGATTTTCTTCACCCACTAAACCAACAGTGGGTACAACAACATACCGGAGGTACCAACCCCTATCCTTATCATCTCCATGGGTTACCAGCACTCTGTTTCTTCTAGCAGTCAAAGTAAAAACCCCTTCATGAAATAAGGTAGGATACTAGAGATGAATAAGATGGTTGAAAGTAAAAGGAACCGAGGCTAAAGAAGCCAAACTCCTAAGACATGAGACAACTCGCCACACAAGCGGACCAACTTGTCCTAAGCAGATATTGAAAAAACGGCAGAACTCAATAATGACTGGGTCAATGGGGGGTCTAAACCATAGAGTGAAAGGGTACGTATAAACAAAAGAATATCCCATATTGTAAGACGTTATTCTTTGATTACTATTCGGAATATAGACAGGGAATTCAAACCTCCAAAAGCACTCCCTACGAACAAGGGAAATCTAACCCTCAGTTATAAGGGTTGAATATCTTTCGACACTTTCAAGAGAAGAAGATTGGTCTACAAGAACTTGACTATCCCTAGCAAAAATAAACTTAGCAGGGACAATTTCATCAACTCTTGGTTCACGAAGGCGTTCGCCTCTACCTCTAGACAAAGACCGAGAAACCATAAACCTTGGAGAAACTAGAGATCTAGTGGAAGGAGAAAGAACTATCTAAGAAGAAGAAGAGCCCCTCGAAGGAGTGGATCCTAGACTTCTAAGTCTACCACCCCTCCGACTCCTAGTCGGAGTAGAAGATGGCGTTAAACTTTCAAGATCTAATACTCTTTGAGGTTGATTTGAAGAAGACATGCTTACAAAGGCAAGGAAGAAAGTTCTTTACAAAAGACAAAGTTAGAAAAGTGCTTCGTGGAAGAAAAGAAAAGAAGAAAGGTATTTATACTTGAGGAAAACTGTCAAATATTGGGAAAAAAGAAAAATAATGATGAAAAGTCATAAGTGAAGATGTCACTTCGGGATTGGCACAGCCGCAAAAAGCCCTGAAAGGTGCCGAGTAAATGCAGAACCAATCCAAAAAGGACACGTTGTTTAACCAAAGAATTAGACCCTTTGACTAAAGCTTATTTTTAATATGAATACGGGTTAC
>MDKI01167437.1:0-41595 GCA_005239505.1 Nicotiana paniculata
ACAATTGTTTATACCTTAACCTAGTTAATCTTTACTTTTAATATTTAGTATTAGTAATCTAAAAAACATCAGGTGACAGTTGAGTACTATTTTAACAGCTTCCTTGATACGTAAATTCCCTGTGGGATCGACTCTGGGCATAATACCCCAGGATTATATTTGCAATGCCCGCTTAGTCTTCTACAAGACATAGTTGAGCGTGATCACTCATGCAGGATATGGACAACATCGATAAGAGGGTAAGGGGTTACCTGTTCCAAGTTGGTTATGAAAAGTGGTCCATAGCGCATTCCACTGTTAATAGATCCATGGTGATGACTTCAAATATTGCTGAGTCACTCAATGCAAGAAACAGAGAGGCAAGAGAGCTACCAATCATGAGTTTGCTAGATTACATGATGAATTTGGTTATGGAATGGAATAATACAAATAGAATGACTGCAATGAGTACACTTACTGGCCTAGGAAAAAAATATAACGAAGTACTGAAGAAAAATAGTTATTTGTTACAGAAGATGACAATAAATATTCTTTTATCATGTCTTACTTCATACGTCTGAATAACATACTTTGACAAAAATGCATTAATACTTGTCATATCCCTATTTTACTAATGATATCTATTTAAATTTAGTTGAAGCCTTCAACCGATTATGTATATGTAGTAACGGATGCTGAACAAAGGCGGAACATAGTCTACTTGCGAAAAAGAGAATGCTCATGTAAACGATTTCAAGTGAATGAGATTCCTTGTCCACATGCTATGGAAGTATTGGACTACACACACATAGAAGCACCCAAATATTGTTCTACCTATTACACCAAGGAATACTTCAAGGAGACATATGAAGTGCCAGTTAATCCACTTCCAGATGAAACTACATGGGACCTTCCAACAAAGATGTTGGATAATGTGGTCCTACCACTGATAGTGAAGGGAAAATCAGGAAGACTGACGAAGTCGCGACGCAAGGGACTTTATGAATATCTATATATTGAAATAGTTACTTGTGGACTGTGTGGAAAACAAGGACACAACAAAAGAACATGCTGGAATGCTCAAGACAACTAGTAGATGTTGCTACAATGATTTAGTATTTTATAACATTTTTTCTTGTAAATTTTACAATTAGAATAATGAAAAAATAATGAGATTAGCAATCAGATTCTCTCTGATATATGAATAAAGATGCTACTTTTGTCGTAATGAAAGTATTGGTAGAAGTTTTATTCCAAATACTATTATGGATGTCACTATACAAAATAGAAAACAATATACAAAGTATATACAAAAAGGAATATCACTATACAAAAAATATACAAAATAGACTGTAACTATACAATTTATATATAATATTTTATTCCTATACAAAAAATAAAAAAAATAACTGTCGTTATACAAAAAATATATAAAATAGATGTCACTGTACAAAAAATATACACAAAAGACTGTCAATATACAAAAAAATATACAAAATAGAAATTATATATTTATACAAAAAAAAAAAATAGACTGTCACTACTGTATATACAGTTTACATATAATAGACTGTGACTATACAAAAAAATATACAGGATAGATATCACTATACAAAAAAATTACAAAATTAGATGTCACTGTACAAAATATATACAAAAGGACTGTTACGATACAAAATTATACAAAATAGATTGTCGTTATACAATTTATATACAGTTTAGTTGCCCCCCAAACTTCATTAACAAAACTTCCTATAACAACTTAGCAACACCGGCTAAATTTGCAAAACCTGTCGAAATAAATTTTTTGTATAAATTAATAAACTAAAACTGTAGAAAAGTCAAAACTACACAAAATCTGAAACTTACATAATTTCACTATTAACTGAAAACACAAACAAGTCGCAATTAAAAGTAATATTCAACATTAGCATTTCAAACATATTGTTCAAAAACATCCCACGCGAAAAGCATAAAATGTGACATAAGTATGCAACTGTATCCAATCATAAGACAATATCATAACCAACTATTTCATCTTAAACTACATGTGAATTTTCTGCTAAACTATCCCAAACTACTACATCTTGCCCTTCAAATTGCCCTTTTTCTTGATATCCTTAAAAGTCTCGTCATCACCAACGACATGGTCTTGCCTTTCTCTTGTTATCCTTCAAAGCCTTGTCATCAACAATGGAATGCGACTTGCCCTTTTTCTTGTTATCCTTCAAATTCTTGTCATCAACAACGGAATGCGACTTGCCCTTTTTCTTATTATCCTTTTTTGTCAGATCCTTCAATCTACCAGTAGACTCATCGTCACTAAGTGCATGTGCTCTTTGTTTCTTCACTCCATAATCCCATAACAATATACCATATCGATCTGTATCCCATCAATATCAATAGCTTCAGGAATACTGCTGCCTTGAATGATGTACTCAGCAAATGCAGCAACATAAACACCACAGTCACTACATACAAGGTCGCACATAAACGAATAAATTAGTATAATATCTAAATAGGAATTCATGTACAAAAAATGATTAAGAATCATAAATATTCAATAATAATTTACGTGTTATCTTGCGTTGGAAACCCATCAATGACATGAATCTCAAAAGAATCAATGGTGGGGATTCCCATAAGATTCTCCTTTGTGTCCCAAAAACCAATACGATGAAGTAAATATGGGAGCAACACCAAGTATAGGTCAATTGATATCTGAACTACATTGTTCTGCCGCGCGCCACTCATGGAATCGTATGCATAAATGCACAGATCTTTGAATGACAGTCTCGCCAATATCCAGTGCCACTTCTGTCACAACCCGAAGACCAACCCGACTGTGATGACGCCTATCCTGGTACTAGGCTAGCCTATTAACTATACATAATATGAGAAAAACTTTTGTTTGATTCAATATCGACCAGTATTTCATAAATCTTTCATTTTAGCATTTGAAAACACATAGGCAAGTAAAACATTTAAATACAGCCCCAGAACCAGGAGTCATCAGTCATGAGAAACTAAAAAGGAAAATACAAAATCTGGTATTGTTCCCTTACTACAAACCAGTCTGAGAATAAACAAAATGACTAATAGGAAGGAGAGAGACAAGGCTGTGGATGCCTTGCAACTACCTTTTAATCTCCGAAGTGCTCCCAGAGAGTAAAACAGCTCTCACTCGGTCCTAGAACCTGAATCCGCACACAAGATGCAGGGGGTAACATGAGTACACCAACTCAGTAAGTAACAAGCCCAACCTGTGGACTGAGAGGTAGTGACGGACTAAACCTCCATATTCATGACAGAATAAATGTTCAGAAATTTAGGCATGCTTTCACTCAACTAGACAGCTCAAGTGATATGATAAACACAGTTCCGAACAGTTAGACATATATACCTCGATAAATTCTACATGCCAATGCATCAATAGTATGAAATGCACGATGTACTCCCACTCACAAGTACTCGTCCACTCAGTACTGTATATGGCTCAACGGCCTAGGGAAAATCCATTTCAAAATATATACACATCAGACAGAAGTCACTCAGTACTGAGGAAGGCGGATCCAACCCTAAGGAGAAGATCCATCTCCAGATAAATACTTCGGACAAGATCCATGCCCAGGGAAGCTCCATCCCTCAAATATCACTTCGGACAAGATCCATGTCCAGGGAAGATCCATCCCTCAAATATCACTTCGGATAAGATCCATGTCTAGGGAAGATTCATCCCTCAAATATCACTGCGCACACTGGGGTGTAAAGACTCCGGAGGGGCTCCTCTTAGCCCAAGCGCTATAACAAGCCAACGAAGGCATAATCAATATCTCGCTACGGCATGCAGCCCGATCCCATACTGTCACTGTATATCAGGTTCTCAGCCTCACTCAGTCATCACTCTCCAGTCTCGCTCACATGGGCTCACAATGCATGAACTAGCCCAAATCAATGATAAAATGTGCAAAAATCAACAATTACTGAAACTGAGACATGATATGGTATGAATTGACAGGACTGAGAATATAATATCAATGAAACGCATGAGATGACAACAATAAGCAACCACTCGGGTCCCAACAACATCGGTGTTAAGCCTTAACATAATATCTAGCATGATTTCTAGCATGTTTGCATTTTAAGACGACCGCTCGGGTCTCAACATTATCGGCGTGAAGCCTTAACAAAGTACTTAGCATGATTTCCAGAATGTTCACGTCAGTCACATTGACAGAAGCACATATATCAACAAGAGAGAACCAATAAACGGTGCCATGGAATGAACCAGGTTACGAATCACACGGTGCACGCCCGCATGACCGTCACTTGGAATGTGCGTCACCAAATTCTAATCACGTAACATGTAGCCCGGGGTTTCGAACCCTCAGAATCAAGATTGAAAGCGTTACTTACCTCAATCAAGCCAAAACTCTACTCCGCAATGCCTTTGTTGCTCGATTCGGCCAAAAATCGCCCCGAATCTAACCAATATTAGTACTATATCATTAGTATATGCTAAAGGAGCGAAGCCCAAATCAAAATTATCAAATTACATCACAAATCCCGAATTCGTCCAAACCCGGTCCACGGGCCCACATCTCAGAAATTCGATAAAAATCACAAAACTATAATCCCTACTCTCTCTCGAGTCCATACATACCAAATATATTAAAATCCAACGACAAAATGGCCCCTCAAATCCATAAATCAAAGTCTCAAATTTCCAAGCCCTAACCCCTCAAATTACACCATTAAATCCCACAAATTTCATGATTAATCACTCAAATACCAACATAGAATCGAGTATTAGGTTCAAAAACGTTACCTCAATGTGTTTCCCTTGAATCCCTATTCGAAATCCCTCAAAAAGCTCCAAACCCATCTTCAAAAATGGTAAAATATAAGAAAATTCTCAAAGGCATCCTTTTATACTTTCTTCCCAGTGACCACCGCACTTGTGGAACATTTTTTGCACCTGCGGACTCGTATCTGCGGTCCCAGGTGCGAACCTGCGAAAAATCACTTAAACGCCCCCTTCGCATCTCCGGCCCACTACTCGCACGTATGAACTCGTAGGTGCGACCAATCTTCCGCACCTGCACTAACTGCCCAAGCCTCCACTTCCTCTTCTGTGATTCTCACTCCACACTTGCGATCATCGCACCTGCAGCTCCCCATCCGCATGTGCGGACACACTAGAAAAATCACACCAGCATTATTTTTCAGCAGTTCAACTTCCCAAATTCCATCCATTAACCATCCGAAACACGCCACGCCCTCAGGGCCTCAACCAAATATACCAACACGTCATATATCAACACACGAACTAAGTCGAACCCTCGGAACACCCGAAACAACATCAAAACACTGAATAAATCCATAATTCAAGCCTAAGGATTTCTAAACTTTTCGAAACTTGCCAACGATGCCGAAACCACGTTCGAATAACCTGAAATTTTGCACACACATCCCAAATGACAATACGAACCTATCCCATTCTCCGGAATTCCATTCCAACCCCGATAGCAAATTTTCCACTGCCCAGAAATCGCCCAAAAATCCTATTTCGCCAATTCAAGCCTAATTCTACCAAGGACCTTCGAATAACATTCCGAATACACTCCTAAGTCCCAAATCACCTAACGAAGCCATCTGAACCATAAAAACCACATTCCGATATCATATACCTATAAGTCACCTTCCGGTTGACTTTTTCACATATGGAACCAAGTTAAGAAACTAATTGCCTCTTTTCTCTCCATAATCACTCTGAACCCAAGTCAACCAACCCAACATAACACAAAAGAGATGGACCACGCAAACACTGAAGCAAAAATGGGGGAAACGGGCTAAACTCTCGGAACGACCGGTTGGGTCGTTACATTCTCCCCCACTTAAACATATGTTCGTCCTCGAACGTGCCCAAAGTTATTCCAAAAATCATCAAAATCACCGAATAGCCTGACCACGCACATATCGGGGTGATCCCACGTCACCCTATCCCACCTAGGTCTAATAGCACAACATAGCTGAATTTCGTAATCCAACCTAACCCATATATCTTAGAACCAAATTTCCAATTCTGAAATAACTTATAAGGTCAAAGTCCCGCATCCATAAACTGAATAAGTCTGAACACGATGTATCAAGCCATACCGTGACCCAAGATGTAATCACACGAAATACCACATGTCTCAAACACTCATAGCGATAACTCCTAATCACAATAGCTGCTCCAAACGACTCAATACCGGTAAATAACCTCTTATCAAGCAAAACCTCGTTCTAACACTCTCATATACAGCCAATGATAAAAGAAACAATAGAAACTAGCAACCATTCATCGGATCAACAAGTGATGGAACTCCCTCTCTTCGATAGAAAATATAGCAAGACCTCTAAGCCGATCAGCATCGCTATCCTCCTAAATATACCGCAACCAAATCAGGAAGTTCTCATTCTAGGTCTGACGACCTCATATCGTCTACCACAACCACTCTAACGACATGGCGTATCCATACAGCTTAAAGCCACAACTCGTGCAGTACATGCACCAACAGGCAACATCCATAATGGACTCAAACATGACAAATGACATCAACTAGGAAACTGCCACGCAAGATCAACGGGTATCACCCCCAACGCAAGCCAGGAACTCCCCACACATCGTATATCCAAGGCACATGAATCTAACACATACAAGGGTCATATTTAACATGCTCCGCTGCAATACATGAACCCCATCCGGATGCTGGTCCATATCATATCCCTCGCTCCGTATTGCTCAAAATCAAAACCATACGAAACTCGATATCAAGTACTCAGAGTGCATTACCATGACCACGGGAAATCGGACGCTACCATGCCATACAAATCTGAAAGAACACAACCAATACGTCCAAATCCTACGATACCCATCTACTTTACCTTACTCAAATCCGCTATAAGACCATAATATAACCACACAGGTGCCTAAAACTAGCGAGTCGCAGTTCCCCGTAGCAGGGGAAGAGTAACTCATAAATCACCTCCATCCTAGAACACAGATAAGCCCAACAACTACCAACTGGTATGCCTCTCACAATAGCACTACTGAGCCAATCAATCTGAATCGATGAAAAACACCTATCCCCGCTGGGCCTACTAAGGGATCCCCAACTCAAATCGGTCATACAAAATAGACCAATGACCCTCCGAAGGTCCATAATGACTGAATCACATCACACACTAACCCCTGGCTAACATTGGCTACGTCTCTATAGCCCTCAACTATGAAATCATCTACTCATTTGAGTTCCCAAACTCAAAATCCTCAGAGCACACCAATCACCATATCCGCTCTCAATTTCGTCACCTGAATGTCTAATACTTCTCCAATACTCGATCACACCACAAGGAAATAACCCTACAATCTGTAGGTGTTATAAGGCCGGATTTGAGTACTCACAGCCGAACAACAAGGAGAGTGCCGCCCCCACCAATGAGGTATCCATAAAGCAAGACACAGAGCATCTCCTGAAACTTACACCCTCATCAAGTCATACCTAAAAGTAACATCATCTACCTGATCAAACCACATCGAAACCGGCCGTACTGAGCAATGACACATCCATCCGGTCTCCAAACCCCCAATAGGCACCACATAACCGACACACACAATCCATAACAACAACATCACCCATAGGGGCGAACACATGAACAGATGTAACTAAAGACTCATGGGGCATATCCGAAGAATGATGAAAAAATATGATGAAAATGTGAATATGAAGAACCAGAATTAAATAAAAACTGAAGCATCTCGTGACAGATTGAAACAATACTTGGGATCATGACATCAAAAGCCATCGAATCTGGCCTGGCTGAAAGCGCATAAAATCGGATCTGATCACCACTGGATCGACCTCCCCTTCTAGGGCAACCCGTAACTGCCTGACCCCCACCTCTAGCTGCCTGGGTAGGCGGTGCAACAACTGGGACTGAAGCCGCGGGCTGACTCCTCTGCTGATAAGTACCTCCTGTAAGAGAGGGACAAAACCTCTTTATATGGCCCACACCTCTACACTCAAAGCATCCTCTCTCGGAAAATGGTGTTGGGGACTTAAGGGAACCCCTATCTCTAGGATAACCACTAGAAGAACCAGGCACAAATGAACCCTGAACCGATGGTGCACAAGATGAAGTCTGAGCTGGCAGAGCACTGAATGATGGATTCCCCTGATGCGGACTGTGAGGATCACGGCTAGCTGATCCACCACGATAACCTGAGCGACCTGGTTGTGCCTACCTGAATGGACAGCCTCTGCCGTGCTGAAACTGTCCTCCTGAAGGAACGCCACCAAAACTACCAGATCCTTGAGGCCTCTTGGCCTCCCTCCCATCTCGCTCCTGACAACGAACTGACTCAATCTCTCGGGCGATATCCACAACCTCTTCAAAATTAGCACGCGACACCCTTTCTTCGGTCATAAGAATACGAAGTTGATATGTGAGACCATCCACGAATCTCCTAATCCTATCTCTCTCTGTAGGGACCAACCAAATAGCATGTCGAGCAAGCTCAGAAAACCTCATCTCATACTGCGACACCGTCATATCACCCTGATGCAGTTGCTCAAACTGCCTGCACAACTCCTCTCTGCGGGACTGTAGGACATACTTCTCTAAGAAGTGAGTGGAAAACTACTACCAAATAAGGGGCGCTGCACCAACGGGCCTACACCTCTCATAAGCCTCCCACCAAGTAAATGTAGCTCCTGAGAACTGGAAGGTAGTAAACGAAACCTCACTGGTCTCCAATATCCCTGTAGTACGAAGCATCCTCTGACACTTGCCTAAGAAACCCTGGGCATCCTCTGACACTTGCCTAAGAAACCCTGGGCATCCTCACCCTCAGTACCAGTGAAAGTCGGAGGCTGAAGTCTACCAAACCTCTCCAACTTGCACTGCTCATCAACTGGCATGAGAGGAATCACATGATCCTGAACAGGTGCAACCAGCTAGGCTGTAGCTTCCCCCGGTTTCTGAAGTCCCTGAAATACCTGCTCGGATGTACGGGCGACAGGGGTTTGAGTGCTTTCCCCGGCCTGAGAAGTAGCTGCTGATGTAGAAACAGCAACCGCCTGAGCAATACTGGTGCATGCGATCAAAATCTGGGCCAAGGTCTCCTGAAGACCCGGAATAACAATAGGCACAACTGGTGCCTGAGCTGGTCCCACAGGAACATCTACGAATGGGACCTGATCTGTAATAACTGGAGGATCCATAGGTACTGCCCCAGCTGCTGCATGGGCTACACCCCTTCCTCTACCACGGCCTCGACCGCGGCCTCGGCCTCTCACAGGCCCAACTGGTGGCTGACCATCCTGACTGGTAGTATGAGTCCTCACCATCCTCACCATCTGTGAGAGAATGAAACAACCAAAATTTAGTTACCAGAATCGACAGATTTGCACGATAATAATTCAAGAATGTGAGATTTTCCTAAAGGTTCTGTAGCCTCTGTCACAACCCGATTCACCCTCTGAAGGTGTCGTGAAGGCACCTACTCTCTACGACTAGGTAAGCCTACTATAAAGGAAACTAAAATAAAACACAAGAAATAACAGGGGATAAGGGCAGTGATATAAATAACATATTGGTCGCTCAACTCATACAAAATATAACTTCCCAAGACCCAGAATGTCACAGACAATCACAAGCTTCTAACACTACTGTAGCTCTAACAAAAACTGGAAAGTACATAAGAAAATCTTTACAAGCTAGAATGGAAGGGGACTCGGAGGATTCTATGGACGCGGCAAAAATACCTTGCGGTCTCCTGGAATCAGCAACAACAACTAACCACGAGGTTGATAGCTCGTACCTAGATCTACACACGAAAAATATGGCAGGAAAGGGCATGAGTACACCACATTGGGTACCCAGTAAGTGCCAAGCCTAACCCTAGTCAAGTAGTGACGAGGTCAGGTGAAGGCCCTACTGGATTTCTATATAAATCAATTTAAAACAGTACAAAGATAGGTAATGTATACAGTAAACAGTTTAAGAAAAACAATATAAGTTCTACAGTAAAAAAAGTCATTAGCTCAACACAATATATATATCACAAAGTGGAATCTCCAAAGGTACCGTCCCGTAGTTCCAAATGATTATGCAGTACAGGGGATCTCCCGAAATACGTCCTTAGTCCCAAAATAAATATGCAGTATAGGGCGATCTCCCGGAATACGTCTGTAGTCCCAAGGTAAATATGCAGTACAGGGGGATCTCCTGAAATACTTCGTAGTCCCAAAGTAAATATGCAGTACATAGGGATCTCTCGGAATACGTCTGTAGTCCCAAAGTAAATATGCAGTACAGGGGGATCTCCCAGAATACATCTGTAGTCCCAAAGTAAATATGCTATGCAGGACGAATGGAAAGCATAACATCGAATTTACACAGTTTATACTAATCACAAATAAGGAAATTAAGGACTTAACTAAACATGTTGATGTGCCAGAGAATTTCGGCACATTTAATACCAATTGCTTAGATTTTAGCTCGTTTTAAAGCAATTGTCTTTTATACTTATGTAATTTTGATGTTTTGCAGTGCATGAAGCTTGAGGACCCAAAAACATGGAAATGGAATCAAAAATTCGAAAAAGGACAAGAATAGGCAAAATGCGACCGCAGAGTTGAAAATGCGGACCGCAAAGAAAACATGCGGACCGCATAATGCTCAGGGGAACCGCAGTGTCCTAAAGTCAATTTGGCCAAATCTAAGTGAAGAAATTTGGTCCATTATGCGACCGCATAACAGGTTTGTGGGCCGCATAATGGATCGCAAACCTCCTATACAAGTGGCTAAGAGCATAAATTCGATGAAACTATGCGGCCGCATATCAATAATGCAGACCGCATAACTTGAATGCGGCGACTTCCTAGAACCTAGGGTTTCGAAGATGCGGTGTACTTGAAGAGAATGCGGATCGCATATCTGTTATGCAACAGAAATGCGGTCGCATATTTGACATGGAAGGGCATTTTTGACCGAAATTGGCCCCGAGTCTTATCCCACTATAAATAGATTTATTAGGATTTTGTGGGGGCATCTTGTCTGGAAAAAAAGCTACAATCCATACTTTGAATAGTCCCATCTTTTGGAAGAATTAAAGTGAAGAATGTTGCACTTTTGTAAGCATTATGACATTTAATATTATCTTATTTTTGTATTTTAGCATGTGTGGATAGTTTTAAATACTAAGGTTGTGGACCCTATATAAGTGTAATGGCAGTGGGTGTTTAACATTGAATATATGTATAATGGTTGGTTGATATTTATTTACTTCTCATTCTTCATTTATTGTTAGTGGTTGCAAACATTAACAAGCGCCATTATATTCTTTCTCTACTTGGAAAAGTGAGTTAGGGTTTGGTAGAAGTAGATATCAAAGACTCAAGGTTTTAAACTTAATGGAATCGCTTAGGAATAAGTGGATTTTATTTGGCATAAATTGATTACACTTAATTTCAACTCTTTTATATTTAGAAAAATCATAAAGAGAAATACCACCCTCCTATCGAAAAATATTGGGTAGTTATTTAGAAATCATTTTCATATCAAAAGGACCTTCCATTAGAAATATATCATATTAACACCGATGGACACAACCTTGGTTTAGATAATCAAATTAATTACAACCTTATTTAATCATCCTTGTTATTATTCCACTAAATTACAATCCAATCTACTACAATACTCTTTGTTACTCTAACGGAATAGAAATACGATTTAAGTTAAGATTCACACTACTCAAGTAAACTTTTCACGCCTATTCCCTGTGGGATTCGACCCCAACCTCGTTGGGTTACTATATTTGACGTCGATTGCTTTACACTATTTTAAGGTGTAATTTGAGCATATCAAATTTTGGCGCCGTTGCCGGGAATGATTCCGGACATTCTGCAAAGCTCGAGGCTGGGGAGACACACGAGGAGGAGATTGATGAGGAGTCATGGTCCGAGGAGGAGGAGGGTCCTCAGGAGAAAGGCAAGCAGGTTGCCGTCCCTACTGCGCAGAAAAGGAAGAAGAAGCAGTTATTCAGACGGCGATAGAGCATTCACTAGCAGACATGCTCACCAAAGCCACATCATCGACCATTCCGCCATCAGCAGGCGAGGTTAGCAGCTCACATGCACCAGTTCTGGTGTCAGGACAATTGGAGATTCCTCCTCCATCTGTGGAGGTCACCCCTCAGGCTGAGATCTCGCCAGCCCCAGATCCGGCATCAGAGGGTGACTCCGCTATCATCCTGCCGGCTTTCCGACTCCCATAGCACTTAGTGCGCCTCAGGGATCCCCTAAACTCTATTTTTACATCTTTTATGCATTAGGGACAATGCATGCTTTAAGTTGGGGGAGGGTAGCCGTTGTATATATTATTTTTGTACTTTTTCAACTCTTGTACATAGGTTTTATATATATATAAGCAAATCTCTCGTTAACTCTTGTACATACTTGTGTTGTCTTTGTAGAGATGTTATCTTTGTAAAAAAAAAAAAAAACAAGTAGATAGTTGTATGAATGTACATCTTTAGTTATTAGCAATGAATCCCCCTTGGTTTTTCTTTGACGGGTTCTTTTCCAAGGGTGTAATGTAGAACCATGGGCAGTAGCGAAACATTTTGACCGGTTTGGTGTGAGTGTCTAGTTTCAAGCATGTATGACTGTAAATAACCTACACCCTTCCGTTGTTAAACAAAAAAAATATTGTTGATCATCTGGGTGAACTTGAGGCTCGCTCTTTGACTCTATGCTTACTTAGAATTATCTCCGAGTTGCCAAGTGTAAAACTATATTGAGCCAAACAGTTCATGTTCCATGTGTGTTAGTTTTGTGTAAATAATTCTTGTGTTTACTTCTGTCATCTAGAACTTGCCAGGGCAAAGTCTTTCGATTCTAATGATAAGTACATCTAGTTGGAGAAATGACCTTAGGCAGTCTTTGTGTTATTTGAAAACCCAGTTATCCTTTCAAACTACCCATTGTATAGACATTATCACTAGTTACCCCATTTGAGCCTTTCCCATTTTCTTTGGCCACCTCATTACAAACCTTTTCCTTTTGCAAAATAATTCCAGCTTGTGAACATGTCCCTCCTTTAACATTGAGAATGAGGCTAAAAGCCTAAGTTGGGGGTGTGGTGCCAAGTTGGGAATTGGCGAGGTTGTATATTGAGTGTAGGAAAGTATACCTCAAAATATTCAAATGAAATTATTCAAGCTCCATAAAAAAAAGAGAAAAAAAAAGAAATATTTGTATATATATAAATATGGAGCTTTGAAGAAAATTAGAAAGGTATTTAAGGAGGCTCAATGTTGGTAACTAGGAGCCAATGAAGGCTGTGTGGTTTGAAAAGAACAAAGGACAACAAGAAAGAAAAATGTGAGTAGTGTTCAAGGAGGGTGTAGTCTCTTGTACCCAAATATTTATCCGACCCTTCCCTAAGCCTACATTACAAGCTTAAAAAGTCCTTATGGGATCTCCAAAAGAATTTTCTTTAATAGGCGACGAATTAAAATAAGGGCAAGCTTATGGTATGATGTGTTGTAACACTTGAAACTCTTTGTGAGAGTGAGTGTCTTTGTGAATATGTCCTTTTTTGTTGTCATTGTAAATATTGTGAGTTTGGGACTTTCTTTTTGGTGAGGGCATATGAACTGTAAGGTCTAACAGAAGTTGAGTTCTTGAAGTCGAACGCAAAGGCACTCAGTTGAGAGTAACAATTTGTCAAATTTGTCGAGGCTCAAAGTTCACAAGTTGATCAGTTTCTTTGTAAATAGCAATGATCATTCAGGAAGGGTAAATAAACGAAATTGCATGCTTGTAGTACTGACGATTAACACCGTCCACGGTCACTATTGTTTCATGTCGTTTAGTTGGAGTCTAGAATAGGATAGAGTTGTTTTAGTTGCTTGAGGACAAGCACGAGTTTAAGTTGGGGGTGTTGATGTGCCGGAGAATTTCGGCACATTTAATACCAATTGATTAGATTTTAGCTCGTTTTAAATGCAATTGTCTTTTATACTTATGTAATTTTTATGTTTTGCAGTGCATGAAGCTTGAGGACCCAAAAATATGGAAATGGAATCAAAAAGCCGGATAAAGACAAGAATAGGCAAAATGCGACCGCAGAGTTGAAAATGCGGACCGCAAAGCCAACATGCGAACCGCATAATGCTCAGGGGAACCGTAGAGTCCTACAGTCAGTTTGGCCAAATCCAAGTGAAGAAATGTGGTCCATTACGCGATCGCATAACAGGTTTGCAGGCCACATAAACCTCCTATAGAAGTGGCTGAGAGCAGAAATGCGATGATACTATGCGGCCACATATCAACAATGCGGACCGCATAACTTGAATGCGGCAACTTCCTGGAACCTAGGGTTTCGAAGATTTGGTGTACTTGAAGAGAATGCGGACCGCATATCTATTATGCGACAGAAATGCGATCGCATATTTGACCCGGAAGGGCATTTTTGTCTGAAATTGGCCCCGAGTCTTAGCCCACTATAAATAGATTTATTGGGGTTTTGTGGGGGCATATTTTCTGGAAAAAGAGCTACAATCCAAACTTTGAATTGTCCCATCTTATGGAAGCGTTGAAGTGGAGAATCTTGCACTTTTGTAAGCATTATGACATTTAATATTATCTTTTTTTTTATTTTAACATGTGTGGCTAGTTTTAAATACTAAGGTTGTGGACCCTAAATGGGTGTAATGTCAATGGGTGTTTAACACTGAATATATGTATAATGGTTGGTTGATATTTATTTACTTCTCACTCTTCATTTATTATTAGTGTTTGCAAACATTAACAAGTGCCATTATATTCTTTCTCTACTTGGAAAAGTGAGTTAGGGTTTGGTATAAGTAAATATCAAAGACTCAAGGTTTTAAACCTTGTTTAATGGAATCACTTAGGAATAAGTGGATCTTATTTGGCATAAATCTATTACACTTAATTTCAACTCTTTTATATTTGAAAAAATCATAAAGAGAAATACTACCCAACTATCGGAAAATATTGGGTAGTCAATTAGAAATCATTTGCATATCAAAAGGACCTTTCATTAGAAATATATTATATTAACACTGGTAGCATTACATTTCATTGAAGGGGACACAAACTTGGTTTAGATAATCAAATTAATTACAACCTTATTTAATCATCCTTGTTATAATTCCACTAAATTACAATTCAATCTACTACAATACTCTTGTTACTCTAACGGAATAGAAATACGATTTAAGTTAAGATTCACACTACTCAAGTAAACTTTTCACGCCTATTCCCTCTGGGATTCGACCCCAACCTCGTTGGGTTACAATATTTGACATCGATCGCTTTACACTATTTTAAGGTTTAATTTGAGTGTATTAGGCGCACAAAAATTTAAGTAGGCAATTAAGCACGTAAGCATGATGTCCTAATCTAAACTAAACAATATATCATATGAGAAAAAGTTCATAGAAGAGAAAAAAAAATAGTTTATGTTTTAGTACGGGAAAAAATGAGATTTTTGAAATAACGTCCTGTGTACGTACTCGTCACCTCACGTACATGGTGCCCACACAACAATTAGTATCAAATAACATAAGGGGAAAGTCCCCAACACAAGGTTAGGCAAGCCACTTACCTCGACTGCTCAATTCAATTCGGAATCATGTTCTTGCCACGAGTACCAAACTCCGAATGGCCCGAATTTATTCAAGTAAGTTTCATAATGTGAATATCACTACAAGCAACTAGTTTAACAACTAAATTTGAAGCTAAAGCGCAAAATTAGGGAAATTCCCCAAAAAGTCTCACGGGCCCACGACTCGAAATCGGGTGAAAGTCACAAATTCCGAACACCCATTCACTCACGAGTACACTCAACCAAAAATCATCAAAATCCGACGTCAAATTCTCACTCAAAACTCGGATTCTCAATTAGGGACCTTTCTCTCACTTTCAAACATTTTCCCACAATTTCTCCCTAATTAGGTTGAAGAATTCACTATAGATTGATGAAACAAGGAAAATAGGATTAGGAATGGTTACCTATTGATCTCCTCTTCAAAATCCTCACAAAATTGTCAATTCCCAAGCTCCAAATTGATTTTAGAAATTATGAACTCAAATCCTCGATTTCTCCTATTTCTGACTAGCGATTTCCGCTTCTGCGGTCAAATGGGCCGCACATGCGGTAAAGGCATCGCAGGTACGAAAACTCATTAATTGGGTTGGGGCCGCATCTGCGGTCCCGCACCTGTGGTCTCCAAGCAGTACCTGTGGACCCAGCCGGCCTTGGGCAAATCCACACCTGCTCAACCCCGTATCGCACCTGCGTGTCCGCACCTGCGGCTCCCCCTTCTGCAGGTGCGAGACACCAGCACCAGCAACTTCAGCTATTAGCTTAAGTCTAAAAATCTTCCCGTTGAGCATCCAGAACACACCCGAGGCCTCCGAGACCTGAACCAAAACCACCAACCAGTCCTACAACCTCATTCGAACCTAGTCGTGCATTCAAACCACATCAATAACATAAAAACAAGAATTAAACATAAATTCAAACCTAAGAACTTAGCAAATTTCCGAAATCCACAATGATGCCGAAACACGCAAAACTAGTTCGATTGACCTCAAATTTGACACACATGTCAAAAATGACACCACAAACCTACATCCACTCCTGGAATTCCATTCCGAGCCCTATATCAAAATTTGACCTATCGGCCGAAATCGCCAAAATTCTAACTTTCGCGAATTCAATCCTAAATCCACTACAGACCTCGAAAACACATTTCAGACGCGCTCATAACCCCAAAATCACCCAACAAAGCTAACATAGGTGATGGAATTCCATTTTGGACCCGACTTCACACAGTTCCAACTACGATCCGATTTCTAAGGCTAAATTTCATAATTAGGGACTAAGTGTCCCAAAACTCTTCGAATTTCATAGCTAAACACTCCGGCAAGTCCCAAAAGCAGAAACAAACTTGGGGAAAGCAGTTGTTAGGGGATCGAGGCTCTAACTCTCGAAACAACCGACCGGGTCGTTATAGCCTCTCGAAAATAAGTACAGACGTCTATGTACCGATCCGCAAGACTCTACTAAACCTGCTCATGACTGGTGAGTCCTATGTAACCTAGGGATCTGATACCAACTTGTCACGACCCGAAAACCAACCCAGCCATGATGGCGCCAACGTGATAATAGGCTAGCCAATTCACTATGCATAACATGAGAAAAACATTTGTTTGATTCAATATCAACCAGTATTTCATAAATCTTTCATTTTAGCATTTGAAAACACATAGGTAGGTAAAACATTTAAATACAACCCCAAAACCCGGAGTCATCAGTCATGAGCAACTAAAAAGGAAAATACAAAATCTGGTTCTGTTCCCTTACTACAAACCAGTCTGAGAATAAATAAAATCACTAATAGGAAGGAGAGAGACAAGGTTGCGGACTCCGTGCAGCTACCTTGCAATCTCCGAAGTGATCCCAGAGAGTAAACCATCTCTCATTCGGTCCTAGCACCTGAATCTGCACACAAGGTGCATGGGGTAATGTGAGTACACCAACTCAGTAAGTAACAAGCCCAACCTGTGGACTGAGAGGTAGTGACGGACTAAACCTCCATATTCATGACAGAATAAATGTACAAAAATTTAGGCATGCTTTCAGTCAAAAAGACAGCTCAAGTGATAAACACAGTTCCGAACTGTTTGACATATATACCTCGATATATTCTACATGCCAATGCATCAATAGTATGAAATGCATGATGTACTCCCACTCACAAGTACTCGTCCACTCAGTATTGTATATGGCTCAACGGCCTAGGGAAGATCCATCCATAAATATATAAACATCAGACAGAAGTCACTCAGTATTGAGGAAGGCCGATCCAGCCATAAGGAGAAGATCCATCTCCAGATAAATACTTTGGACAAGATCCATGCCCAGGGAAGATCCATCCCTAAAATATCACTTCGGACAAGATCCATGTCCAGGGAAGATACATCCCTCAAATATCACTGCGCTCACTGGGGGGTGTAAAGACTCCGGAGGGGCTCCTCTTAGCCCAAGCGCTATAACAAGCCAACGAAGGCATAATCAATATCTCGCTGCGGCGTGCAGCCCGATCCCATATTGTCACTGTATATCAGGCTCTCGTCCTTACTCAGTCATCACTCTCCAGTCTCGCTCACATGGGTTCATAATGCATGAACTAGCCCGAATCAATGATAAAATGTGAAAAAATCAACAATTACCGAGACTGAGACATGATATGTTATGAAATGACAGGACTGAGAATATAATATCAATGAAGCACATGAGATGACAGCAATAATCGACCACTCGGTTCCCAACAACATCGACGTGAAGCCTTAACATATTATCTAGCATGATTTCTAGCATGTTCGCATTTTAAGACAATCGCTCGAGTCTCAATAGTATCGGCGTGAAGCCTTAACAAAGTATTTAGCATGATTTCCATAATGTTCACGTCAGTCACATTAACAGAAGCATAGATATCAACAAGAGAGAATCGACAAATGGTGTCATGGAATGAACCAGGTCACGAATCACACGGTGAACGCCCGCACGCCCGTCACTTAGCATTTGCATCACCAAATTCTAATCACATAACACGTAGCTCGGGGTTTTGAACCCTTATAATCAAGATTGGAAGCGTTACTTACCTCAATCAAGCCAAAACTCTACTCTGCATTGCCTTTGCTGCTCGACTCGGTCACAAATCGCCGCGAATCTAACCAAAATCAGTACTATATCATTAGTATATGCTAAAGGAGCGATGCCCACATCAAAATTATCAAATTACATCACAAATCTCGAATTTGTCCAAACCCGACCCCCGGTCTCACGTCTCAAAAATCCGGTAAAAATAACAAAAATATAATTCTCACTCTCTCACGAGTCCATACATACCAAATATATCAAAATCCGACGACAAATGGCCCCTCAAATCCATTAATCAAAGTCTCAAATTTCCAAGACCTAACCCCTCAAATTACACCATTAAATCTCACAAATTTCATGATTAATTAGTCAAATACCAACATAGAATCGAGTATTAGGTTCAAAAACATTACGTCAATGTGTTTCCCTTGAATTCCTCTTCAAAAGCTCCAAACCCGTCTTCAAAAATGGTGAAATATAAGAAAATTCGCGAAGGAATCCTTTTATACTTTCTGCCCAGTGACCACCGCACCTACAGAACATTTCTCGCACCTGTGGACTCGCACTTGCGGTCCCAGGTGCGCACCTGCAAAAAATCACTTAAACGCCCCCTTCGCATTTACGCCCACTACTCGCACCTGCGGGCTCGCAGGTGAGACCAACCTTCCGCACCTATGCTAACTGCCCAGGCCTCCACTTCTGCTTCTGCGATGCTCACTCTGCACCTGCGGCTCCCCATCCGCAGGTGCAGACACACCAGAAGAATCACACCAGCATTATTTTTCAGCAGTTCAACTTCCTAAATTCCATTCGTTAACCATCCAAAACATGCCCGAGGCTCTCAGGGCCTCAACCAAATATACCAACACGTTATATATCAACACACTAACTAATTCAAACCCTCGGAACACCTGAAACAACATCAAAACACTAAATAAATCCATAATTCAAGCCTAAGGATTTCTAAACTTTCTGAAACTCGCCAACGATGCCAAAACCACTCAAACCACGTTTGAATAACCTGAAATTTTGCACACACATCCCAAATGACAATATGAACTTATCCCAACCTCCGGAGTTCCATTCCGACCCCGATAGAAAATCTTCCACTACCGACCAGAAATCGCCCAAAAATCCTATTTCGCCAATTCAAGTCTAATTCTACCACGGACCTCCGAATAACATTCCGAATACACTCCTAAGTCCCGAATCACCTAACGAAGCCATCTGAACTATAAAAACCACATTCCGATATCATATAACTATAAGTCAAATTCCGGTTGTCTTTTCCACAAATTGAACCAAGTTAAGAAACTAAGTGCCTCTTTTATCTCCACAATCACTTCAACCAACCCAACATAACACAAAAGAGATGGACCATGCAAACGATGAAGCAGAAATGGGGGAAATGGGCTAAACTCTCAAAATGACTGGTCGGGTCATTACAACTTATCATACATATTTATAGGGAAAAGGACTTCATCAATAGTACACCAAGGAACATTACATATTAAAAAATACCCAAGTATATACTCAGCAATTGGATCTATTTCATTAATCAAATTCATGCCTCTCTTTTTCTTCAAAAAATCCTTGTACAAATTCAAAATCAAGTAGTTAAACCAACAGTCGGTAGTTGTGAATCTTACTGGAACATCAACACCGTACTTCCCTTTCTTTCTCAAATAGTAAAAAATAACATCAATATGCTGAAATATGAAGAATAAACACACATTGTTAGAAAATTACAGTATGAGACAACTAAAATGTATATTTTATGTATAAACCGATTATATATTTTACAGAAGATACTGCAAATATGCACAAAAGGATACTCTTCCAAGTTGATACTATGTTTTCTATTACCATTAGTGTGTTAGTCTTTTCTTCCGTCTGCTATCCAAGGGTTACCGAGTCCCATTTCTTATTTTATTACAGATATAATCTATATATAATTCCAACATGAATAAAAGAAAAAGAAATGGCATTTACGCTAACAAATTAACATCAATATGCTGAAAATATGAAGAACCATTATAACGTTGACTTACTGAATCACACAAGGGTAGGCCGGGATATGCAAATGTGAAGAACCATTTTTTTCTCCAAATCATCAATTCTAAATTCAAAGATTTTATTTAGCTTATTTCTAATCTTTGTATAAGCACCATCCCTGATAAATCGGGATAAAAAGATGTGGTTCATAACACGAAACACTAAAAATAAACAAGAAAAAGAAAAAACTGAAACATAAAACTTACGGTGCATTAGTCCTTAAGCCTCTATTGATGAAAGTGTTCCACTTACACAATATTCTGAAATCAACAGGATTGTCAACATTTCCCTTAGAAGGATACTTTATAGTGAAGATGAATTTATTTGACTTATTTGTCAAGATGTACTTCTTTTACTTAGTTGGCTTATCTTGAGCTACTTGGATGGTGCCACCAGAATTAAATGTATTCATGAATGGTGACTTCATGACCCCTGCTGGTTTCCTTTCTCTAGGGATCATTTCAGGTGTGTCATGATTAACGACAACTATACGATCTTCCTGCATAGTAGCAATATTTGTATCCACTCCTAAACAATCACCATGTACAATATTTTGATTGAAATACTTTTGGGTGATTGCAGTTATTTGAGACTCAGCATCACTAGTCCAACCATTATCCTCACCAACTTCCTCACAACTATTTTTACAAACAACTTGTACAGAATCCTCCACCAACAACTTGTCACAAAACTTCTAGGTGGTTGCAATGAATTCATGCTCGGCATCCTCAATACAGGCTTTGTTATCACCAACTCCTTCACTACTTTTACCAGCTTCTATAGAATCCTTCAGCACATCCTCCATAACATCAACAGTTTGCTCTAGACTTACCTCAGTGTCAACATTTTGCTTTACAACTTCCTCACTGCCAATATTTCTCTCCATAACTTCCTCACTACCAAAATTATTCTCTGCAACTTCCTTATCGCCAAAATAATCTTTATGAATATCACCAGTATCATAATGGCCATGACTATCATGTTGGTCGTCGTCTTTTCTATTACCATATTCAGAAAAAATATATAAAAAGTTGTAAAAATTATAGTATCAGGTAAAAATAACAAATAAGCATAGTCATGAGAATACCTTTGAAGCATCGCATTCACCTAGAGCTTTAAAAACCTTTTCAAATGAGGAAATCATTAACTGCCCCAAAGACAAAACCTTGTTGTTTACCTATAAAAGAAAAAGTGAAACAGAATATCAATTAAGTTGTCAGAACTGCTCAAAGCCAAAATAGAATTGTACCGTGTTGATTTCAGTTCTCAGAAGTTTCAGCTCATTTTCATTGTTACTGGGCTGTGGATCCGTATTCTCATTGTTGATAGGTTGTTATTCCAACTTATTTTTGGAGTGCTTCTTAACATTTTTTTTAGGTCAAATTTTGAAATCATCAACATCATCTCTTGGATTAACTTCAACATTTTTATCTTCATACACAGAGACAAAAGCATGCAATTCAAGTCTTGTTTGTTCAACATTTGTTGGGGCAATGTTACCAAACACCAACTACAAATAAAAGACAACCAATATATTACTTGTAGAAACTACACATCATACAGTTAATTGATATTATATATTAGAAATATATAATTTATGTATCAGAAATGCATAATTTATGTATCAGAAGTAGATTTATATGAATTGCTACAAAATGTTGTAAACTAAACAAAAATATTATTTACCTGCTCATGACTTAAAGAAAAAATTCTTTCCTCAACCTCTTGAAGGTCACCTTCTTCTTTACAGTCCAGTTTAGTATGCATGGAACAAGATCTCCAATCCGGTAAGCGAGATTTTTGCGAGTATATAGGCAGCATTCATAAAACCAACACTGGAATGCCAAAGGCAAACTACCATATCCGTAGATCTCTCTGCTGCTATGAACCTTATCCTTCATTGACTCCAACGCAACATTAAAATCACTTTTCCCCAAGGGAAAGTCTCAAAATGGCCAGATTCAACCAACGTAAAATCATTCTTTGTTATCAAATCATCATTCGTAATAGAAAATAGGAAACAGTGAATGAAATACAATATTGCAACCTTTAATGCTTTCTCATCAGATTTCCACATCTTTTTTAAGAAATAGTTAGTTAAAATTTCTTAGACACTTTCGACATGCTTGGAAAGTACAATTCCATCAACCGACTCGACTTGATAGATTCATAATCCTTATTGGGATCACTATTACACTTTAAACTTGTGATAATACAAAACTATGGAAGTCCAAAGTGCAACTTGGTGCTATTTACTTTAATCCATAACTCCTCATATTTAGGTGACACCACTTCCCTAAGCAATATTGAATAGATAAGTTGGTTCTGTATAAAAAATTCGGGCAAGTCCACAAAATAACCAAAACATGTTCTTCTAAACATCTCAATATATTGATCATCCAAAGTATCTTTCAAAAGTTTCACTATACTGCAGTTTGTATGCACACTGATACAAGTACTATAATGATCACTCAAAGGAACATAGTAATCTCAAAGTTGTAGACAACACAAAAATATAAATATATATAAGCTTCATAACAATCACAAATGCGCACTTTAAACATAACTTATACACTATGTGGATAGATGACACTTTATATACAAATTGCACATTACTTATTGACTTGATACAAATTATATATAATATGAAAAAGAATGATATATTTAATATACAAATCTGGAACATAACTATTATATTGGATAAATTTTCTACATACTAAAATAAACTAAGTGCACAAAAGTCAGAGTTATATCATTAGAAAATACCTTAAAAGCAGATGAGCTAGAACCTTTTGATCAACATGAACTTTTCTCTTTTTTGATGGAACATCATCCCCGTTCGTTTTAGCCTTCCTTTTAGAACCTTTACCATTATCCTTCACAACATCCTTTCCAACCATTTTGATCTTTCTTTTTGAACTTGTGCCTTTTTCAACAACTACTCACTGAGCAGTTTGTGACCTTGTTACTCTATCGTTGGGAGTCCCTTTATGTGAACGAGTCCTTCTATCAACATGGGTACTTTTCATTCCTTCAATAGGGGTATTTTGCATTGCTTCAACAGATTTAGGGGTTGCATGCCCCAAATCGCACCCAAGTTCTGTTAAATCTCCAAAATCGTTATCATCATTCCTAATTAAACTAGGGTTGTATTTTACTAATTTACCAGCTAATTTCATAGAATGTGGAGATGCCCTAAACTTCCTATTTTTCTTCAAAGACTTCTTTTCCTCTATTATAGAGTCGATTATGAAGCTAGGGTAACTAAAGCATTAGCCTTCTTATTTTCTTTCCTTGGAACATGCTGAATAGTCACACCATTGAGCCACCCCATTAACTTTTTAGCGTAATCATGATATGGGCGTAGTTCAGGCTTCTTAACCTCGTAACTACCTAGAAACTGATTGACCACTAACTGAGAGTCTCCAAAGCCTTGCAATTGCAACCGCTTTATTTAGACAGTCATTTCAAGCCCAAGTATTAGTGCTTGATACTCAGTAACGTTGTTAGAGCAGAGTTGCGTCAACGTAAAAGAGTAGGGCAGAACTTCACCTTAAGAAATGACAAATACTACACCAGCACTAACTTCTCCGTGATGTGCAGTACCATCAAAGTACATCTTCCATGGAGGCTGAACTTCAATGAGTATTGTGTCCTCATCAAGTAGTTCGTCAGTTAGCTCCCAATCATCGGGTATAGGGTGATCAGCCAAGAAGTCCACTAGCGCTTGTCCTTTTATAGACTTTTGAGGGATGTATACGATTTTAAATTGTTGAAACTGGAGGTACCACCTTGCTAGTCGATCACTAAGGACAGGTTTTGACATCACGAACTTGATGGGATTGGCTTTTGAAACAAGACGGACAACATGAGAATGAAAGAAGTTCTTCAACTTTTGGATTGAGAAGACTAGCAACAAACACAACTTTTCAATTGACGAATAATTCAACTCATTTGGTGTCATCATCCTGCTTAAGTAGTAAAGAGAGTTTTCTTTCCCCTCAATATTTTCTTGGTCCAACAGTGCTCCCACAGACCTTTCTTGCGCCCGCATTGTATAGTAATCAATGGCTTTCCAGGTATAGGAGCTTCTAAAATCGGAGGCTTCATCAAGTAGGTTTTGGTACTTTCAAAGGCATTGCCACAAGTTGGTCCCACTTGAAAGGAATGCCTTTCTTCATGATGAGACTAAATGGTTGGCACCTCCCAGCTAAGTTCGAGATGAATCTTCTAAGTTATGCTAGCTTTCCTTGCAGAATTTTCAATTTATGGATATCCCGAGGCTCAGGCATTTTCAAAATGGTATCCACTTTGTCTTGATCAATTTTGATCCCTCGATGTCGGACAATGAAACCAAGGAACTTACCAGAAGTAACTCCAAAGGAACATTTTTATGGATTCATCCTAAGTTGGTACCTCCGGAGCAAGTCAAATACCATTTTCAAGTCTTTCAAGTGGTCCTCTATAGTGGGGTCCTCTGGTGGTACAACTGGAATAGCTCGGGGACGCCCTCGTCCCCTGGCTCGGGCTGGTGTCCTCCCCCGGCTCTGCCATGGCCGCGAACAACGGGGGTAGCGGCCCCTCCCGGATCTGGAACATTGGATGTACGCGTCCTCACCATCTGTGAGATAATAGAAGAACGAAATTTAGTAAACCATTGACTGAATGATAGAATAAAAATAAGGAGAGGTTTTCCTAACACCCTATAGCCTCCCGAAGATAAGTACAGGCGTCTCCATACCGATCCGCAAGACTCTACTAGGTTTGCCCATGACTTATGAGACCTACGTGAACCTAGTGCTCTAATACCATGTTTTCACGACCCAAAATCCTAACTGAGGTCGTGATGGCGCCCAACAACGGGGTCAGGCAAGCCGACTCTAACATTTACTAAAGGCTCCTTTTTATTAGTTTAAACACTTTAAAAATACACTCAGTTTTTAATAGTTAAAACGTGATTTGACAAGGATAATTAACCAGTTTTAATCAAAACGGTCATGATGATAATGAGCCAATATACATATATATACAAACCCGTAAATCAAAATAACAACTAAGTGTGTGTCAGGAACTAGTGTCACAAGTCCTACGGGCATACTAACAGAATATACAAAACATAATATACAATCCCACTGTCTAAAATGAATAGACGGGAAATAAGCAAAAGAAAACTCCAAGGTGCCGCCGAGAATCGTCAGGAGAAGCAGCTCACCGTGAAGTCGGATCCAACTGAGATCAGACTCGAGATCCGGTCTGATAACCAGATGCACCAGCCTCAGAACCTGTACAATTAAGTACAGAAGTGCAACATAAGTACATAAACAAATATGTACCCAGTGAGTATCCCGCCTAACCTCGAAGAGGTATTGACGAGAGGTAGACGTGATACTTACTAGGGTCAACATTTCTAAATAACATGATTTAATAGGAACTAGGCAGGCATAACAGTAGTAGAAATCACAAGGAGATATATCATCAAGTATAGTTGTCTTACCTTTGCATGTCAAATTTCACTAACACATAATGTACTAAATTCCCTTATTAACATAAACCAGTTTGTATAATTACAACAAATCTCCAGTGAATCACACATCACATAATAGGCCGAACACATACGGCCGAAACGTCGCGATAAAATAACATGTGCACTGTCGAGGGTCGAACGGCTCAAACCATAGATGCATCTATTACCCCGCTCGTGAATCGAACATGCGACGCAGTTGACATAATAGTAGGGCTATTCCGCTCACGAATCATACATGTGGCGCGGTGCCGCATACATACATAAAATTATCAATTTTTAGGGAATTATCAGAGATTTTTCTTTAAGGCAAGAACCTAAGCAATATATTATGGACCACCACTTCCTAATATTCTTATGCCAAATCAAGGATAATAAGAAAATCAAGATACGTTTAGGAATACATGTAAGGCACATATAAGGATGCTCGTGAGTCCTAGAACTGCCCAACATAACATAGTAGTAGCTACGCACGGACTCTCGTCACTTCGTGCGTGCGTAGCCCCCGCAAATAAGAACATGCAATTATTTATAGTTACCTATGGGGAGAATTCCCCCTTAAGAGGTTAGAAAGGAGACTCACCTCGTGTCGAACCTACTTCCCGGACCAAGAACGCGCCCGAAACTTCGAACTCTACACCCGAGGACTCGAAACTAGCCAAAATGTTATACAAATTCATTAATCTATGCTCAAAACATGGAAATTCTCCTACTCACTTAGTAAATTTCCCATTCTTGAAGAAATTCACCAATCCAACCCCGGGCCCACATGCTCGGATTCTGCAAATTCATGAAGGAAACACTCACCCATAGCCTAAGGATCATTAATATACAATTTCTACTTGATTTCTTAGCAAATTCACGGGTAAATTCTCACATTAACGGAAGCCCTAGGTTACTACCCCATTCTTGAATTTCCACTAATTTAGGTAGTTAATTAAGCTAGCATTTCAATCATGAAGCTAATACTAGAGTGGAAGTTACTTACCTTCAATGACCAGGTCGTTTGCCCCACTAAAATGGTGGAAATCGCCCCAAGGAAGAAGATGAAGATAAGGGAAATGAGTTAATTCCCGTGTATAAAAACATGTTGTCTGGACAGCGTTTCCGCACCTGCGGCTCGAGGAACACATCTGCGAGCAAAAGCTCGCAAATACGAAAATGGACTAGGATGCCTGGGCCCACACATGCGGAGTGGAGACCGCACATGCGGCTACGCTCCTGCGGTAATTTTGTCCGCACCTGTGATAATTGGCCTGACCACTGGGGGTCGCACTTGCGAGGCTGGGACCGCAGGAGCGGTTCCGCACCTGCGACTGGGCAACCGCACCTACTATCACACCAGAACAGGTGCACCAGCAGCTAATTCAGCTGGTTTTTCACCTCGTGTATTGTCCGGGAGGCACCTGGGCCCACCCGATCCCCCGTCCAAATATACCAACGAGTCCCAAATCATAATAGGGACTCGCCAGAGCCTTCGAAACCCAAAAAAAATGCCAAAAATCCAAAATCATACCTCAAAACCCTTAGAACCAAACTTAGGAACTTTAGTTTTCTAGACTTTGCTAACAAAGCACTGAAACGACCTATACTACTGGGGATGACACCAAATTTTGCAGGCAAGTCATAAATGACATAATGGAAATATTCCCAATCTCGGAATTCCGTTCAAACCTCGATATTGCAAAAACACGTCCCAAACCATAATAGGAACTTAAGAAACTCTTAATTCAATGTTGGGCGCCAAAACGCTCCTGGGTCATCAGAAATCCAATCCGAACATATGCCCAGGTCCGGAATCATCATACAAAGCTACCGCAATTGTCGAAACTCGATTCCGAGGTTGTTTACTAAAAATGTTGACCGAAGTCAAACTTGGCCTTAAAGGCCAACAGAACCGAATGCTCCTATAGCACCCTAAACACTTCCGAATCCCAGACCACCAGTCCCCGCAAGTCATAAATCATAATAAGCCGCCGTGGGAGGTTTCATTTAGGGGAACGGGGTTCGATAATGCAAAACGACCGATCAGGTCGTTACAATGAGTTTGTTAACTTCGGTTTCAATCAGGGCCAAGCCCGCCCTAAAATGCCTTTGAGCTTGCTTAACAGGACGAGCGCCATTCTTGATCGCAAGGTGATGGACTGCCACTTTAGGGTCCAAACCAAGCATTTATTTGCAACTCCAAGAAAAGACATCCCTAAACTCCTTGAGTAACTCAATATAAGTGCTTTCTTCATCAACTTCTAGTAAAACACTTAGGTAGGTTGGTCTTGGTTCTTCGTCAGTGCCAAGGTTAACTTCTTTTAAGGCATCAACCGTTTCCTTCACCCCTTATTCAAGTTCCAAGGGATCATCTTTCGCATTTTCATCTTCTTGAGGGTCCCCATCATTGAATGATATGTGATAACATGGTGAAATATCATCCAATTTCTCATCATCCTCCATTAGAGATAAAACACCATGCTCGCTTTGTGCAGTAACATGATACGAAGAACCCACACTTTCTTTGTCTTCATCACGTTCTTTAGTGTAGACAATAGTGTATGGCTTCACCTTCAGTACTTCATCACACGAAACCATGACTTTTGTTTGTCGCTTCATTCTAGAAGGAACCAAACTTTGAAAATATTTAGAGATTCTTCTAAATTTTGGGCGAAGCGGGTGTTCTTGTATTTCGATAATTTCTCTAGAACTTATTCCCCTTCTTTAACAGATCCAATCTCTCAAATACAAAAGTTCTCACAGTTAATTTTCCAAGTCGGTCAAAGACGGAAGGCCTATTAGAAGCGGCAGATTCATCTTGTACAGTGATATAATTGCTACTCACCCTTCTTATTGAGATGCGCATTGGTGACAGTTGCTTGTATCCCAAACCTTCACGTGGTTGCCTCGTTGCAGCTTCTGATGGGAGATTTCCTAACTTTGACGGCTTATTGGGATTATATCCAGCCTTTGCAAATAGCTTGTAAACATTAGGGTCAAAACCTTCATCCGTTCTCTTTGGGGAGTTCCACACTCTGCGAACTATTTTGGGCTACAAACCCTGCAAACGGCTTCCAAGACAACTTTACTGCCTCAATTCGTTTTACCAAAAGAGTTAACTCCCTTCGCGTGTTTGTTTGGAGATTAGATGATTCACCCTCACCTTTCTTTCTTTTAGGGACATATTGGAGCGCGAGACTTACTTTTTTTCCATAAGACGCAATATCCATGAGACTTATCGTGTTGGCATGTACCTCCTCAGTAACATCTTTGGCTTTACTAATAGTCACCCCAGCTCTCTTAGTTATGGGCTTGTCATTCTTGATTTTTATCGGCAAAATGTGACTCTGATTCGGTAAATGGCTCATCATCAGCAACTATCTTCTTCTCGACTTCACCCTCGTAGTATTTTAAACATTGATGGTAGGTAGATGGAACTACTTTATTCTCATGTATCCCAGGACTTCCAAGCAAGACATTGTATGAAGTCTTCGCATCGATCACATGAAGCCATGCACTTGATTGCATATCTTCAATAGTAATTCCCCAACCTGATCGTGCCTATGGCTCTTTTCCCCCCTTGGTTGAATCCATAGATCATTACACGAATTTCTGAGAGTTCGTTCATAGAAATACCAAGTTCTTTCACAGTGTGAATATGCAAAATGTTCACTGAGGATCCTCCATCAACCAAAATTCGATTTACCCTTTCATCGCGCATATAGCCAACCAGGTACAATGGGAGGTTATGAGGAGTGTCACTAGAAAAATATCGTCATTTGTGAACGTGACTTTTTCCTCAAAAGCATTAACTTCTTTAGGAGTGGACTCGATAAGATTTTCCGAAGATGGTGCCAACGGTAGGTCATCACTCTTTTCTTTCCCTTCATCGGTATGGAAAAAAGAGGCATCAATACTCCCATGGGAAATCTTCGTGCGGAACCAACTTGGTAAAAACTCCTCCAAGGTCACTAGATGTCGTGGCTTTTGAGGGTGATGTACCTCCACTTTCGCTTTATTTACACGCTTAACTGGATTCCATCTCCCAGGCCTTTTCACCATTATCTTCCTTGTTGGTTGTTCCGTTGATCCTTTTTGTGGGCTCCTTTTGTGGAGCCTACGACGAGTCACCAACATCCAATCTTCATCATCCTCGGGCTGACCGTCTTCAACTTTGTAGTTCTCCAGTAATTCTTCATCTTTACTTTCTGTAAAATTACATATTTCATTTGGACTATATGAGCCAAATGTGATAGAGACTTGGTTTGCGCTTGCTTTCTCATCTTCAAGCACGATCTTCTTTTCACGAGCCAAGTCCATAACTTTGTCCTTTAAAACAAAGCACTTCTCCAGAGGGTGGCTAACAAGTCGATGATATTTGCAGTAATTTGGGTCATCAATTTTCCCAGCTTCATTTGGTCGTGTCATCTCTGGAAGCTTAATGAGATTTAACTCGAGGAGTTCTTCAAAAATAGTTGGCACATCAGAATCCAGAAATAGGTACTCTTTCTCTTGTATTTCTTTTAGAGTCAACTTTCCACTTGGCTTATCTTGAAACAAAGTGGATTTCATACTTTGCTTCTTACTCAGCTTTGTCGTGAACTTCACAGGTGATGTGTTGACATTCATAGCTTCTTTATTTTCAGATCTTGGTACAAACTTGCTCCATTTTCTGACTTCTTGCTTGTCGTTCCCTTTTCGAGGTTCATAGATGGGCAGCCTTTCATTTCCAGCGGAGGCCATGCTCAATTCCATGTCATGGGCACGAGTTGCAAGTTTTTCAAATGTGCTAGGCTTGATACCTTGCAAGATGTAGCGCAATACCCAATGCATACCTTGGATGCACATCTCTATGAGAGAAGCTTCACTAAGCCTGTCTTTACAGTTGAGGCTTGTATTCCTCCAACGATTGATAAAGTCGATAACTGGTTCATTCTTCCGTTGACTAGTATTTGTGAGTTCTATCATACTCACAGTACGTCTCGTGCTATAAAAACGATTGAGGAATTCTTGCTCTAGTTGATCCCATCTATCAAAAGATCCAGCCTCGAGGTCCATGTACCAATCAAAAGCATTTCCTTTTAATGAGCGGACTAACTGCTTGACGAGGTAATCTCCATAAGTCCCAGCATTGTTGCATGTCTCAACGAAGTGCGCCACATGTTGCTCTGGATTGCCTTTGACATCAAGCTGTTGAAATTTTGGAGGTTGATAGACAGCAGGCATATTCAACATATCGATCCTTGAAGTGTACGGCTTTGCGTAGGTAAAGGAGGACTTGTAAGCGACTTCATATTTGTTTTTTATAGTCCCTTCAATGAACTCCTTTAGTTGATTGATTGGAATCATCCCTTCCAAAGAGACTGGAATTTCCTTAGTGGATGGAGCTTGTCGTGGGGGAGGATCAATCTCTTGGACTTCTGGGAGTTTGCCAGGTGCATGGGTGGATTCTTCTTCCATCAAGATTCCCACCCTATATGTTAGCTTGTCGATTCTAGCATCTTGATTTTTGCATGCACTTAGTCAAGCCAGTGATTGCTTCTGTCAAGTTTGCCAACTGCTCATCCACAGATGAAGTGTTTGTCACCATGGCTTGCATGATTGTCGTGGACGATGGTGCGTAGCATGGATTTTCACATAGATTGATCCTTGATTGGCTCACGCTATGTGGTGTAAATGGGGAGGATACATCACTTGAATCGTCATCATCTTCTTTCACAGCAGAGTGCTTGGATCCGGAGAGGTCAAGCAGAGCAAGAGTTTTCTTGATCTTTTCAACAACATCGCTTCCTTATTCGAGTGCGTTTGTGGAAGATCCTGCTCCTTTTGAGGATGAAGATATGAAAATAGGGGTTGATGCGGACGGCACCTGGGGTGCTTGTTGTCCTAACGAGCTTGCTTTGCTCCTCGTAACTAGTCTAAAACTTCCAAAGGTAACATCGAGGATGCTTTCCACATTAGCATAGAACCTGGAATTAGCAGCCTTGGCAGAAGTTGGACTGGAGTTGATTTTCTTGGAAGCCATTTCGTTGTTCTTGAACTTTGGTGATTGAAAAGTTGAGATGAGAGGTAGAGATTGTCCCACTGGGCGTGCCAGAATTTGAAGACAATAAATTGAGTCGAGAGAGTAAAATCAAGACCGAAAAATATCGCAACAACCGTAGTATTTTATTTCAAATATTTGAGTGTACAATTTTTATGAATCCTCTGATTCTTCCTTTCAATAGTAAATAAATTCAAGGGCCTTTGAGCTTGATCTTAAATCTATATTTATTTCCACGAATGATGATCTTGAATTCAACTATCGTGAACTTTGATTTGAACTTGTACTCCTTGAATCTTGACTTGTTCTTTGTTGTTGAGCTTGAACTTGATTCCTTGAAGCTTGAAACTTGTAGAGCAATTTGTGGCATTTGATCCACGAGCTCTCTCTTGCTTCTTGTTATAACTTCTGGTGTCTTTTCTGAGTTATGAAGACCCCTATTTATAGTTGTGGAAGGAAGGAGTTGTGATAAGAATAAACTCTTTCCGACCAATCAAATTGAAGTATGACATGGCCGCATTTGATTGGCCAGAACATGTCACTTGTATACATGGCACGATTTCATTAGCCTTTTAATGTGACTTGGCATGCCTTGTTATTTTGACACGTGGCATGATCCTATTGGCTCTTCCATTTGACGTGGCATGCCATGTCATTTGACACGTGTCACCAAACTGGTCCTCTAGGAAGATGATATATTGGGCCTAATAAAGTGGGCTCATCAATTTAGCCCAACTAAATGGGCTAGCCCAATGGATTAAGACTTATTTATTTAATCCATATATATTGGACTTATATAACTAATTTAATTATATTAGCCCAATAAATTTATTTGAAATAACTTCATGAATTTAAAACATAGTCCAAATTATTTTATGGATTTAATACCAATAAAATTTACTACAATAAGTCTATAACCTCATTCAACAATGATTCTACTTTGATGACATCACTCATTATATGTTAAGTTTATGAATGATTCATTATTTTTAATGTTAGGACAAGTAGTTTCAAAACTAGAATAATAGCGTAATTATGCTAAATGAAGAAAATAAAATAAATAATATGAGCTACTACATGGAATCACAAAAAAATGGTTGGAAAATGAGAATATAATTTAAATATAAAAAAAGTAATATATCATTTTAACGTAGTTAAGTTTGCATATAACCTGATCCAATAATAAAGTTCAACTTTAATGACATCGCTTATTATAAGTCAAGTTTGTGGATGACTTAATCTTTTTAAAATTACAATGTATAATTTTATAGAAAAATTAGAATAATAACATAGCTAAGTATAATAAACAAATAAAGAAAAATAATTAAGAAAAAAATAAAATATGAGAAATAATGGAGACGAAATTTTTTAAGATTACATACTCATTGATATAGGATACACGTGCAAAGCGCGTACCAAAGACCAGTAGAAAGAAAAGTGCATGTTGAAGTGGAAAAAAAAGAGTTGATGTTGAGACGAGATTTGTGATGGTAATTACTTTGGAAGAGTTTGTCAAATAGACAAACACATACAATATTATAAGGCACTAGGTACCACGAACACATTTTTTCTTTGTGTATGTTTCTTTCAACTTTCCTGTACTATCCTATGGATAAGTTGATCAATATCAATAATTGAAGGAGATAAGTAACACCATTTTTCCCTTAATACATAAGTAATAGTTTAACAATTTAATAAATATTTAACATACTTTGACGAAAATAATCTAAGGAAATGAGAAGATCGATAATTATGTCACACTTCGTATTGAAGCGGAGTAAGTAAAGTGAAGACTCATATATGATGTTTTATGTGATAAGAATGTGCCACAAAGACTTAAAGGCAAGTGCTATAGAATGGTTGTTAAACCAATATGTTGCATAGGACAGAGTGTTGGCCGTCAAAAATTCATACGTTCAGAAGATGAAATAGTGGAAATGATGATGCTTAGACGGATGCATGGCATACTAGGAAAGATAAGATTAGGAATGAATATATACTGGGCAAGGTGGAGAGGCCTCCATGGTGGACAAGATGCGGGAAGCGAGGCTAAGATGATTAGGACATGTTAAGATGAGGAGAATATATGCCACACTGAAAAAGTGGGGGAGATTGACAGTGATAGGTCTAAAGAAAGGTAGAGGTAGACCGAGGAAGAATGGGGGAGAGATAATTAGACAGGACATGACGTATCTTCAGCTCACCGAGGATATAATCCTATATAAGAGGGCATCGAAGCCAAAATTAGGGTAGAAGTTTAGTAGGTAGTCGAGCAATTTCTCTCTTTTCTGCGGGAGAACGCGATTCTCCTCCCCCTTTGCCTCATCAGTATTATTACTATTATTATTATTGTTGTTGTTGTCATTTAATTTTACTATTGTTGTTATCTCTTTTACTTTGGTTATCTTTACTATTTTTTTTATCAATACTTTTTTTCTTCAGTATTTTTGTCTTAACTTTATTTATTCTTGTATTTTTCAAACCTATTTCAAAAATACTTTTCTTGAGCCGAGGGTCTATCAAAATTAGTCTCTCTACCTCACACAATGTAGGGATAAGGTTTCCATACAGTCATCTTCCTTAGACCTCACTTGTGGGATTATACTGGGTATGTTGTTGTTTGACGAAAATCAAAAGTGTTACTTTTGATAAACGTAAAGGACTGAAATTGCTTAAGAATATATTTGAAGGACTGATTTGAAACCTACTCTAAAGAATAAGGGACAATTTTGTCATTTTCGGGCATTTGGTCTATGGATTTCAAACAAGCCCAAATCTTTTCTAGTCCAATCCCTTTACGGTTGACAACAAACTGTAGTTCGATATATGAAGGTTTCCAAATTCAGACCCAAACACCGCCAATTTTTCAATATATGACGGCGGAGTTCATTTTGTCGAAAGTGGATTGAACGACGACCAGGACCAGTCAACTTTCCCCCAACATTGCGATCTGCCAATTCCCAGTTCTAGGTTCATCTCTTTTTCTCTACAGGTTTCTCTACAGATTGTAATTTTGTGGCTTAATATGCATTCTAGGAAAATCCAGGATTTAAAGTCAAAATGGTGCAAAATAAGCGTAATATATTGTTATTATAAATGTGTTGAGCTGATACTAATGGGCACAGTTGAACCTTCTGAATTTTTCCAGATCTTCCACTGTTCTCAGTTTGTAATAACTGGAAAGTTCTGGTGTATAAATCCGCCTTTTAGGATTACTAATCATTTATCTGAATAAGGGCAAAGATGGGATATTCATATGCTTAGGTGTGCTTGACATGAAGAAAAGTGTTCTTTTTTGGTGGAAAATGTTTTTCATTGAGAAATCTGGATCATTTTTCAATGATTTGGTTAGGACTTAGGTCTGAAAGTAATTGTACAAGTTGCATGCTAGAGTTTAAGAATATTGTTTTACTGATATTCTGATAGTTGATGATAATATCTAAGTGTTGGTTAAAACTAGTGGTATAAGTAACCATTGACTTCCTCATTTGGTGGGTAAAAATATTTCCGCGATGAAAATGATTTCATTGAGAATCTCTGCATACCTGACACATCCTTTATATACTCATCAAATCTATTCAGTCTGTTTTCTGTTTTGGCTTGCTTATATTATCTGTATGTTTCTTTTTTCAGGATAATCGGTTTAGACTACAACAACTGAACGAGATTTGATCATACTAGGGAAAATGTACTGCCTTCATTCTCTATAAATTATATTTTAGTTAGATCCTGATGTTACTTATGGTCAAATTCAGTTGCTAATGTTTGTTTCATGGACAAGATTAAGAAAGGAAATTCTGTTGGAATATGATGTTTTTATAAGTAGCCTACTGTTGACTTAATGTGCTGTTCAGCACTCAAATACCAAAATGTAATGTTTTACTAGGAGGGTAGATTATATTTTCTTAGCAAGTTTCACCTGGAAATGCTGCGGTCCTTAAAAGGACGACTTAAGTCCAGGTGGATCATTATTTCTTTCCAGGTGATGGTTCAATTCTCACTGTGCCCTTTTCGCTGCCCCGTTCCCCCGCTCCCGCTCCTGCTCCCCTAGTAATAGAAAAGCTTCCAAAGAAAAAGTTAATTGCCTTGACCTACCTTTATATCTGGAAATTTGAAGGAGTAGGTTTTTCTATAAAATTCTCTCTAGCTCGAAGAATTTTATTGTATTCTCCTTATATAAAAAGTTCAAAGAAATCTTCGTAAAAAGGTAAGGAAAATGGGGTCTAATTGTTTGACCTACTCTTTTTAGAAGAAGCTGAACCTATCTGAGTTTTGCTTGTGCAATTAGTATTGTTAGTGATGTGATCTAAGTGCTTCAGAAATTTTTTCACTGGTGTGCAGGGGGGCACGTGTACAATGGGATGAGGCAAATTTGGGAGAAATTGAGGCAAATAAACCAGTGAGGCAGAAAATAACTGAACCAAAGACACCATATCACCGCATGACCGATGATGACGATGGTATGTTCATGCAATTTCCATTAGTTTCCTCATGCCTAGTCTTTAGAATAGAACCTTCTTGTTATGCATCAACATAGAAAATTTGATGGTGATGTGTTGCAAATTCCAATTTGTTACATGACAATTAAATAGGTAGGGGTAAGGTCTGCGTACACATTACCCTCCCCAGGCCCCACGTGTGGGATTGCACTGGGTTTGTTGTTGTTGTTGTAATTAAATAGATGAGACGTAGTTAATTTGTAGTTACTAACTTTCTTACTTGCGCTCAATTATCAGATTCTACGGAGGGATGATCTTGAAGTAGTATTACAGACATCATAAGAGCTTCTTTGCTTGGTGGCTTAACCCTTTTGAATGAGTCTCATTTATATTGATGATCTGGAATTTGTCTTGGTTTTGGATTTGATTTTTGTAGTGTCTGATAACTCCAAATGCTGAAGTTGATTTGTTATCCTTTTAATATTTCTATTGCATTAGAAGCTTCTCATTTGATGCTCAACCTTCTACACTTTTTTAAATTGTGGTATGTTGGAACTTATCACTACTTAAGTTATAGGCACTTGGAACCTCTGGGATATTCTTTAAAAGTATGAGGCATTAAATGCTTGATGATATATTATGTTATTGGTCTAAGACCTCCAATTATATTATGTAAACTGAGATCTTCAAAATTTCGAACAGGGTATTTGAACAATTAGAAACAAGCTGTATTTGATTTAAGCATTTATCTTCTAGGAAGTGTTTTTTCACCTTTGAATTCTCAATTACATTAATAACACTTGATTGAAGGGAAAATTTGATACGCACGTGACCTTATACATACACACATAAATATATATATGGATGTTGTGGTCTTGACCACATGTTAGTGTTGAGATGTGCGCCTCTTCATAAGCTTTAAAATCATCCCTCTAGACGTGCTCTTTATAAGCCCAATCCACATTATGCCTTGCTTTTCTCTTCATGTTATTAACTGAATTCGGCATTTTATGGGACATTATGTGCTTTTTTTCTCTTGACTCATATGGATTTTCTTTTTAAAGGATATCATAAAGGTAACTATGTAAGCATGAGGTTTTTACTCGTGTCTAGTTTATTTCACATACAAATAAATTATAATAAGTTTTTGCTATTTTCTCAAATCAGTCTGGCATTCTTTGCTATTGGTTTGATTTGAAAGTTAGTATTTTAATGTCAAATAGGGTTATATTATAACGTGTGGAAAGAACATGTTAAATGTGAAAATCATGTTAATATACCAGTACTAGAACTATAATTTTTGCTCTTTTTACTTTTCCAATTTTATTCTGACTACAATAATACTGTAGGATCTCTATCTTCTCCGTGGGATAGTTTTGAGGAGGCCAATGGTGATGCAATACACTCACAAGTCGTATCCAGTGGATTGAGTGACATGGCTTCTTCCAGTGGAAATAATTCCAGACAGTCTGGCTGGTCATCTTCTGAGGATGAGGCTGATATCATGGACCAAGATGATGAAGGTCTAGTTTTATCTGTCCTTTATGTTTCAATGATGTGGTTCAGATTTCTTTTCTCATTACACAGAACTTTCTAATAGATACTCTTCTGCAACTATAGTATGTTCATCTAAAAATAAAATTGTCAAAAGCCATCTTTTTGATACTCTTTTTGTGTGTTTTCCCATTGCCTATGGTTTTTGGCGGCAAAACATTATGCTATAATGTTTTGTAATCAGTTGCTGCTGCTTTCTTGCCTAGTTATTTTTTGTTATCAACTGCTTGCACTTTCAGTTCTTTTGGATCAGTGGCTTTTGGTAATTTTTCTCTTATTTTATTTGGATCTATAGAGGGAGTGGGTCGGGTTGCAGCTTTGACTTTAATTGTGCTAGTATGTTTGTCCACTCTACTCACAACCAACTATTCTCTGCTCTTTAATTTTATTTATTTTCTGCTACAAATAGATTCTGGTTCAGAAAGGAGCAAGAGCTTTAGGGAGCACAGGCGAGCACACTATGACGAATATAGGAAAATCAATGAACTGCGTCGAACGGGCTCCTCTCTTGAAGAAGTATCTGATGATGAGATTGGAGATCTTGAGGAAAGGGGTGGGAGGTGTAATACATCATCGTCATTGACAGCTGCTGTTAAGGGCATTGACATTGCGGAAGGAAGCACAGACACTTCTAAATAGTCCTCTGTCCCTGCCAATTGAAAACATGGATTGACCCGAAAAAGTACATTATTGATATGATCTTATTTCCAAGAAGGCCGTTATTACAACCCATCGTTTTGTTTTTGATATGTTCACTTTTGCTTGTAAGTTGTATATAGGTTGTTTCAAGATATTTCACATATGGGAGGAACATCTTCCATTCCGTGACTGCCATAACTCTTCTCTGAAAAATATTGTGAAATCACAAACTACTAATATCGACTTCATTACTATTGTTTCATAGTTATCATTGTTGACATATTTGATTGCTGAATCTGCTCAGTTTTCTGGGAATCAGAGTCATGAGAGTAATAAGTTTGTGACGGCTTTGGGCTTTTCTTTTCTACTTGTGCTGAGTTTCCTGAAATTTGACAGGTTGTATAATTTTGTACACCATAGAATTGTTGTTGAAACATAATACTTCAAAGCCACAAGCAGAGACTTCAGAGTTCTTGAATGTGTACAAGTTTGTATACTTTTGAAACTATAGAATTGTTGAAATACAAGTATACAACATATTGGAGCCATTTTCATTCTTAACTAGCTTGCAGATTAATGCTCCTCGTTGTTTCATTATGGGTGCATTGTTTACCTTGAAAAATGCAAGTAACAATTAAATTTGATTTGTGGTTTTAAAGATACGTGATCTATTCCAATAGTAGTGAATAAACAAGTAATATTAAGTGTAAATGAGAAGAAATGATGAACCAAACTAGTGTTGTCAAAGGAATAGGGGCCTCGAGCTCGATAGCCTCGGGAATCTCGAGGTGAGTTAAGAGCAATAAAGTATGAATAATAAATTAAGAGCAATAGAGCTGAAGAACAATTATTGAGCACAGTAAACGAGAAAAGCAGGATAGAATGATCTATTGCGGTGAATAGTGTTTCTTTACAAATGATTGGGGTCCCCTTTATATAGGAGGGGAAAACCCTAATATGGTACATTTGTAATTACGGAAAAGGGTTAGAAATGCCCCTATAGTATTGGAAAAGGTTTAAAAATACCTCACATCCACCTATCGGGCTAAAAATACCCCTCCATCCATCTTTTTGGTCCACACATGCCCTTTGACCGTTAGGTCAATGATGAATTAAAAATAATTATTATTTAAATTTCACATGAAAACTTTTATTGGTCGAAATTAAAACATTTAATCTATTAGAAAGACCCGCCCATATCTACCTATTTTTCGGACTAACCCGACCCGAATAAAAAGTTCAATTGAAAAAAAAAAACCACTGTCACACCTCCTTTTTCCGACAAGAGTTGGGATATGGGAGTTTTTTTCAATTTAAGTGACATTATGCGGATTTGGGATTTATTTATTAGTTTCAGAGTCGCCACCCGGATTTTTACGGTGTTCCGGGACACCATTCATTTATTGAAATCCCAAGCCGAGGAAATTTTGACTCTGTTTAAAATGTCTGCGACCAGAAATCCGAGTAAGGAATTCTGTTAACCCGGGAGAAGGTGTTAGGCACTCCCGAATTCGTGGTTCTAGCACGGTTGCTTAACTATTATTATTTGGCCTAAATTGTCTAATTATTTATGTATTTTTTGCCTATTGTGCTTTTAGCCTTTTTTCCCACTTTTTAGCCGCTTTTAATATTTATGGACTTATCTTGAAAACAAGCCACGATGGTGTGCACTTGTCATTTTTAGACACATTGTAATTACGCCACATGAAATGCACCCGTAATTACAAAATGTGATTTTTATTATAATTCGAAGTTGAAGACGGGGACATGAGTTGTCGCTCCCGAGTGTTGGTTAGGTAGCTTTGGTATAATATTTGATTTTTTTTTAATCAAAATTTCGAACTAAAGGTATTCATTCTACCTAGAAGATCTCCTAAAACAATATTCATTGCTCTAAGAGAACATCTTATGGGCTATGGCCTCATCTAGCCCCATTTTATCACATTAGGCCATCCTAAGTCAACTCTCCTTGTGATAGGACTATTAGTTCTGAAGAATGTGTTTTTAGCCGACAGTGGCAAATATGGGAATCAGAATGTCCCTTGTTCGTTCAGATATATAACTTATGAAATTCAGATATCTAAACAGGTTACTTGTTAATTCTGACACGAATGGGCAAGATGAAACCACTTTACTTTTTTTTAGAATTTCATGATTTCAAATATCATGCCACATGCGGTTTTATTAATTTTGAAACAGTAATTCTTATCAATTCTAAACAACCTAATCTCACGCATCTAAAGGTTTAAAGTTCACACATATGTATACATTGATTTCTTGCAAATTTATGAGACACAAGCCAAACTGAAGATAAGCTACTGATTCTATTCATGTTGAAACTCTGTTGAATTTGGAATAACCATTTTTCCAAAAATCCAAACGGGGTGTTCATACAGATTTTACATACGTTCGTTTTGTCTAATATCCTTGCAAAACAGGAAAAAAAAAAATGTAAACTCGAAATTTCGGGAACATGAATAAGACTGAAATTAAGCGTACAATCCAGTCTTATATTACATTACAATGAAAAGCTAAAGAAATACTGGGGAATTATAACTTGACTGCCCCTATACCCTTTCCAGAATGAAAGAAACTAGAAAGATAAGATTCTAACTAATTTGCTGACTCGA
>MDKI01028504.1:0-31155 GCA_005239505.1 Nicotiana paniculata
CCCCAGGATTATATTTGCAACGCCCGCTTAGTCTTCTACAAGACATAGTTGAGTGTGATCAGTAAGGTTATTGTAAGTTATTAGATGTTTTATTCCATGGATTTGAGCCAAGTGTGAGAGTGTTCTATCGGTGATTTGATTGCATGGTTATGTGTTCTACTGGTTTCGATTTGAGGCATAATTGAGAATCAGATATGACTTGCAGATGTTGGTTTTGAGGATGACTTAAGAAAGGAAATTCTGGATTCATGATGTATTATACTTTATGCATGTATGGGAATCATGGGATGATTGAGATGTTATTCATGAAGGATGTAGTGCACATGGAGTAGGAATTTTCTCGATTGCTTAGAGGTGTGGATTACTTCATTGGGTGTTGTCGTGCTAATGGGGAACATGGCGTTCGTCATGTTTATGTGGTGCAATTGAGATTTGAGAAGAGTGGATGACCATTGGGAAGGTTCTGATGGATTCAGGAGTTATATGTAGCAATTGGGAATCTTCAGGATTTTTATATGGCTAAAATCTGGAATTTACATTGGATGGTGTCGAGACTACCAGTATTTCTGTATCACTATGGATTCTACATTTCAGAATCAGGAAGGTGAAATGAAATGAATTTACATTCACAGAAGGTCTCTTCAGAGTGGGTTTCTTGATTGTGGTACTTATGGGGTGCTTAAGAAGGAACACAGTGACTTATGGGACTTAGAGCTGTATGGTTTTATGCTAGGATCTCTGGTGGTGAGCTTTGGGGGAGGATCGTGGTGTTCTGGCAAGGAGAAGTGCCAACTTGAGGGTCATTCAGAAGGAACTCAGAGAAATAGGACAACTTGGTAGTAGGTTGGATGAACACGGTAATGGATATGATCAATTGTTTGGGTAATTATGATGTGGTGAGTCTCTACATGTGTTTTGTGGCAATACTCTTAGGTTTGGCGATCTTCTTGGCTTGGTTGAGTTGAAGAGATTTAATCATCATGGTTTGGTTTTGTGCTGATGGATTTTAGAGAGTTCTCGATGGTTTCTACCATGATTTGAGATGGATATTTCCTACTAGCGAGAGGAGCATGTTGTGTATTGTGATATTCTCCTGGATGTGATCAAATGGAAGGTTTCTGACTGATCCGGTACGTATTCCACTTGAGACAGAGATTTGATTATGAGATTCTCGTGTTTTTCATATGATGGCCTAATAACGGCGGCACGTGGTGTGAGATCGGGATTTGCATGTGCAAGAATACGATTCAGTTTCAAAAGGAAGGTCATGAGATTATGCAGCACAGACGATTTCAGATGTTGGCACTATTTGGTATTACCTGAGAAGAGTGTACATTCAGAAGGCACAATGAGTTTTGACTTACAGATGCTTTGTTGGTATTGCAGTACTCGCCTGGTTGATTAACTGTTGATATTCAAATTATTTCATGTAAAGAATTAAAGAAGTACTTCTCGTGGGATGATAGTTCATGAGTGAGATGTTAGCGACATTTTATTATTGGAGTTGGGATCAGCTATGGTGATTCATGTGTTCTACCAATTTGGAGGCTGGGAGTCCTCAAAAGCAGATTGTTTCGTGGTTGTATATTGTGATGATGTGGCCAAAGTGAGCCATATGATAGTGTGTGTTATGGTTAGGTCATTGTGGACTTTTAGAGGGTTATTTATCTATTTGTGGATGACCAGGGTTGATTTGGGAGCTCGTTGGTAGGCTTAATGAGGATGTGTATCCTCCACCGGGTTGGATTTATTGACTCGGCATTGTTATTGGAGAAAGGTGTGTCATTCGGTCAGAATTGATCTTATGCATATCCGATGTGTTTTATGTGTTACTCTTATATGCTACGAGAGGTTATGATTTGTTGGTTATATGTACACACGATGTGGTTCTATTTGGGCCTTGTAGCGGAACTCGAGCGAGATGGTTATTGGGTGTTGAATGGTTGATTGCGCCTTGGTTATGTTCTTTCTCGGGCTGTGGTATAAAGTGTTATTCGCCAATTTTATGGTCATTCACTAGTGTACATAGTGTCGAATTGCGTGAGGTTGTTGATTTTGAGCATTATGGCTTGTGGTATTTCATAGGACCGGTGTTGGATGGAGTCACGCATTGCAGCGGAGTTATGTTGGGATATGATCTATGGTGATTGGTTCGTGTGTCTTGGTTTTACCATGTGTGATGGATTCATAGCAATGTGTTGGTGGTGGTGCTTGTTGAACTTGCATGACAGTTCTCTCATTTGAGTCATTTTCCATGTTTGAGTACATCTGAATTGTTGCTTATTGGTGCACGGATTGTACAGTTTATGATTCTAGGTAGTATTGGCGTGGCGTGTCAGTAGAGTAAATTGTACTTGAAGAGATGGAGTCATTTGACCTAGAATGGATACAATCAGATTTGATTACGGTATGTTTGGAAGAATAATATTGGAAGGTGGCTTAGGATTTAGCTTTGGTTCTTGTCGGACAAGAGAGAGCTCCATGACCTGTTGATATGATGAGTGGTTAAAAGTTTCTGCGTGTTTCTTTCATCATTGGCAATGTACAAAGGTTCAGAACAAGATTTTAGTTGATACGAGGTTTGTTAGCGGTGTTGGGTTATTACCAAGCAGTTATTGCGATCAGAAGTTATTTCTATGAATATTTGAGTTATGTGGTACATCATGTGATGTGTCTTGGGTTATAGTTATGGCTTGATGTAGCTTCTTCATATTTCTACAGTGTGTAGATGCGAGATTCGTGTCTTATAGGAAATTCCAGATGTTGGAAATTGGATTCTAAGGTTTATGGGTTAAGGATGAATTAAGAATCTTCAGTTAGGTTGTGTCATCAGGCTTATATGGATTAGGGTGACGTGGGATCACCCCGGGTGTGTGTATGGTAAGGTTACACGAATTTTATGGCTATGCAACGACTCTTGGCACGTTGAGGACGAACGTATCTTTAAGTGGGGGAGAATGTAACGAACTGATCGGTCATTTTGAGCATTTGCATACCGTTAAGCTATTTGAAGTCTTGAGTAGCATTGTATGATGCATTATTATTTGTGTAAATCGTTGGTTTTGGTTTTCAGGTTATTCAAAATTGATTGGGGTAAATGAATTTCATGGTTTAAGCTTAAAGTTGGAAGAGCTGACCAAGTTTGACTTTTTATTATTTGACCTCGGATTGGAGATTCGATGGTTCTATTAGGTCAGGATGGTGATTTTGGACTTGAGATTATGCCCGGATTTGCATTTGGATATTTCTAGAAGGTTTCGACACTATTTGGTGAAAATTAAAAGTTTAAAGGCTTGGAATGTTCATAAGTTTGATCGGGAGTTGACTTTGATGATATCGGATTCGGATTGTGGTTCCAGAAATTGGAATAAATTAATTATGTCATTGAGTTGATTTGATAAGGTGCATCACGAGTTTTGGAAGTTTTAAGATTCAAAGTTCATTAAGTCCGACTTGAGGAGCGATTCGTGGTTTTGATGTTGTTATGCATGATTTAGGGCCTCGAGTAGGTTAGTGTTAGGTTATGAGAATTGTTGGTATGTTTGGCGAGGGGCTTGGGCGAGTTGCGAACGAGTTTCGAACCATTTTTCATTCATATGTGGTTGCTGGTTTGATGGCATCTCAGGCATTATTCCCGATCACGAAGGTTGGGACGCGATTACGTAGCGTATTAGAGGAGCTTATATATTTCCTTCATCACGTTTAGTGGTATCACGTTCGTGTACCTTTGGAGGCTCGAGCATCATGTTCGCATGACTCGACTCGCGTTCACGTAGTGATGAGTTAAGAAGCTGGGGGCAGATGATTCTTCTTTGTGTTCGCATTGACCTTGTCGCAATCGAGTAGTGCAGGTACATATGTTCATCGTGTTTACATATGATGTTTCGGGAACACGCAGGGTATTTTGGAGGATGTTGAGTTTGTTCTTCGCGATCGCATAGGGGTATTTCTGTCCAGTGAATGTATAGTACTCTATTTCAGAGGTTTCGGCCATTTTATCATATTTGGAGTTATCGAGCTCGGATTGAAGCGATTGTTAGGCGATTTTAACCATATGGATTGAGGTATGTGTTCCCTACTTGGTTTTGATTTTATTTCATGAATCTATCTTCATTTTTTGGCATTAGATTGAGAATTTCAAGAGGGAAATAGGGGTTTTTGTCTAAAGTTTCATAGAGTGAATGTTTGAGTTTTGACATCGATCTGGAGTCAGATTTGAGTGAAACTAGTATGGTTGGACTCGTAATTGAATGAGTTATCGGATTTCGTGATTTTCATCAGGTTCTGAGGCACGGGCCCAAATCTGACTTTTTGGTTGACTTTGGGCTTTTGATTAAAGATTCGACCTTTATCATTTGGAATTGTTTCCTTGATTAAAGATTCGACTTTTATCATTTGATTAGATTCGACCTTTATTTGATGTATTTGAGTTGCTTTTGGTTAGTTTCGAGCCGTTCGGAGGTCGGTACAAGCGGGATGACATTTTTGGAGTATCATATGGATTGGCTTTGGCTTGTTCGATGTAAGTAACACTTCTAAACTTGGTGCTGAGGGTATGAGCCCTTGAATATACGTGTAATGCGTTGGTGTTGCGGTGACGTACATGTGTGTGTCATCATGTGAATTTGGACTTGGTTATTTCCGTGGTACGTTGTAGTTACCTGATCTTGTTTTTATCAAAAGGTCTCTACGGGATAGAATGATTGATTTGTAATCCTTGTTAGAAATCATGTTTAGGCTATATGCTTATGTTGTTAGGACCCATTGAAGTCATATTTGTTGTTGAGTTATTTGCTTAAATTGCATTTACACACTCAATCATACCCATTCATTTGCATATCATATCTCAGTCTCTATTGCCATTTATTGATACATCATATCATCATTTTGGGCTGATTTTCATGACATTTTGAGCCCGAGAAACTAGAGAGATTGGCGACTGAGTGAGTCCTGTAATGACTCGACCGGTCATTTTGAGCTCTAGCACGTCATTCGGCAGTTTGAATCTTTGAGTAGCTTAACTTCAGGTATATGACTTGTACGTGTGGTCTGAATTGTATTTCGGGAAGTTGAGAGTTAATTTGGAATGAAATCCTCATTTTGGAAGCTTTAAGTTGGAAAAATTATCTAAGGTTTGACTTTTGAGTAAACAATCTCGGAATCAGGATTTGAAGGTTCTGACATGTTCGTATAATGATTTTGGACTTGGGCATATGTCCAGATCAGGTTTTGGATGCCCCGGGAATATTTCAGCGCCTATTGTGGAAAGTTGGAATTTTGGAAGGATTTCATATACTTGGATTGAAGTGTATTTTAATGCTATCGATGTCTGTTTAGAAGTTCGAGTCTAGGAATAGCTCTATATGGTGATTCTGGTCTTAGGAGCGCGTTTGAACGTTGATTTGGAGGTCCACAGGTCATTCCAGAGTCATTTTGCGAAAATTGGAAAATTGAAGGTTCTTGGAAAGTTTCACTGGGAGTGGACTTTTTGATATCGGGATCGGTTTCCGATTTCAAAAGTTAGAATAGGTCCAAAATGTCAAATGTGACTTGTGTGCAAAATTTGAGGTCAATTGGACGTGATTTGATAGGTTCCGTCGTCGAATGTAGAAGTTTGAAGTTATAAAGTTCATTAAGCTTGAATTGGAGTGTGATTCATGATTTCGATGTGGTTTAATGTGATTTCAGGCTTCGAGCGAGTTCATGTCATGTTTCGGGACAGGTTGGTATGATTGGACGGGGTCTCGGGGGTCTCGGGGGTCTCGGGGGCCTCGGGTGTGTCTTGGATCAAGTTTGGACTAAAATAGGACTTTGTGGAATTGCTTGTTTCTGGGCATCTGGTTTCCTCCTCCGCGATCGCGAGAAGAGGGCCACGATCGCGAAGGGGTTAAGTGGACTGGTGAATTCTTTTCTACGTGATCGCGTAAGTGGTGTCGCATTCGCGGAGGTCGAGCTGGAGGTTATTCGCATTCGCGTTCGAGCTATCGCGAACGCGCCGAGTTAACGGAGTTGTCTCGTTTGAGAAGAGTTGTTCTATATGATCGCATAGTGGGGCTCGCGATCGCGAAAGAGGAAGACATTGGGCGACGCGATCGCGTTCTGGGTATCATGTCCACGAATGAGAGATTTTGGGGGCAGGGCTATTTGGCCTTCGCGATCGCGAGGGTTATTCCGTGATGACGAAGAGGGAGGACCTGGGCAAGTGTTCTTTTAAATCAGGGATTTGGCTCATTTTCACTTCATTTCTTCCATGGGAGCCGATTTTGGAGCAATTTTGGAGTGCCCTTCTCATCATCAAGCTTGAGGTAAGTGGTTTCTACTAGTTGTGAGTTACATACAAGGTTTATATATGGATTTAGACATGAAAATTAGTAGAAATTTGGAATTTTGAAGAAAACCCTAGAAATTGGTGTTTTTGGATTTTGACCACGAATTTTGGCATGGAATTAAGAATAAATTAAATATTTGAGTTCATAATTCAAAATACTAAAATGAGTAAGTAAGTTGATAGATTACAGTTGGCTTGCCTGACGGCAGTGTTAGGCGTCATACGACCTTTAGCGATTTTGGGTCGTGACAGCTTGGTATTAGAGCATTAAGTTTAATTGGGTCTCACGAGTCATGAGCAAGTCTAGTAGAGTCTTGCGGATCGGTATGGAAACATCTGTACTTATCTTCGAGAGGCTACAGGGCTATTAGGAGAACTTCCCTTCTTGATTCCTCATCGTGCGATTTGATTCCTTCGAGGGTTATGCCTTTATTTCATTCCTATTCATTCTTGTACGGTGTTGAGAACTCGTGAAATTGGGCATCAGGAGTTGCAGTGGTACTACAGACATAGAGCAGGATGTTCGTCCATGTGCATTCGAGTAAGTTATTATCGTCTTATTGCGGAAGGATGTTCTGCCATATCAGCTCTGTAGCTGTATTTTCGATGGGATCGAGGTTACGCGCAGATTGCTATGATGTCCAGATGTATTATCGCACAGTGTTGGTGTAATGGTGGTGTGTTTGTTTATATTTTGAGGCAGTGACTGACTTGAAAGCAGGATTTCTCAGCACATAATTTGGAGGTTCAACATTTATTTCCAGCAAAGGAAAGGCAATCGGGCTATGAATGTTCAAGTTTGGGTTGGTGGAGTAACGAGACTTGATATTTTCGAGCGTGGTGGAATTTTCATCTGCGATGTGGTGTCATTGTCATTGTTTGAATGTATTAAGTTCGCCGGTGTTATAGTCTTCTTCAATTCGCCTTTGGGGTAGAGTATTATGAAAGGATGTCGGGGAAGCGTTCGTTAGAGAATAGCGGTGTGCAGCGGTTCATACTCGAATCGGTGTTTCTAATGTTGATGGCTCGAGAAAGATGATCTTCTAGGAGGTTTAGAGTTGATAGAAATTCACTGGTTCCGGTGCTACAGGTATAGATTTGAGTTGAGGCAGCATTTGGGAAGAAAAGAATGAGGAAGGGCATGGCGAGAGGTGTCTCACGGTGATTGAATTACTAATAGGTCAAGTATGAAAAGCAGAGGTCGGGCAGTTACTTAAAGAAAATGGTTTGGCTGAGCGGGAGGGATAGAGTAGCGGATGGATTCTGCGGCAGAATAGCCACATGACTTGAGAAAAGTTTGGAGCAATTTGGGATTCATGGTGGATAATGACTAGGTTTACGGACTTAATTTGGAATATTGGCTACTATACTGAGGAAGATTGTATATGACAGAGAAGAGTTAACTTGATACGCGGGGGAGTTCAACATGACTTCGGATTGGAATGTATTGTGGCACTTTTGGTTGATGTCAATGGGGAGTGAACGGACTTGTAAAGTTGTAGAACGAGCACGGGCTCAAGAGGGTTTACTGATTTCGTAGTAATAGCACCCGGTGCAGCGTCGTTGGAGGTTGTCGGCATGGAATTTTCATAGGTGGGTTATGTCTTGTGAGCAGGTTAGCGATTGTGTGGTGTTGATCAAGCTTCTACAAAGGATTCTACTGGCTATCCGGTAGGTGGTCGAATGTGTGAAATGAGTGATTAAGTTAGTCATTTGCAGTTAGCTTTCCTGACGGCGGTGTTAGGCGCCATCATGACCTTTAGTGGATTTTGGGTCGTGACATTAGTGATTAATTAGACACAAAGTATCCAATTTGTCACAACCCGAAATCCACTAGTCGCGATGGCACCTAACCCAACCCGCTAGGTAAATCAACTAATAACTATCTAATTCCAATAATATTAACAAGAAAATTAAACAAAAGGAATTTATCGAATCTTATACATTTCCCAAGGACTAGTAGTACAAATCATGAGCTTCTAAGAATAAAGTTTACAAAACTGAAATGAAGTAAATACATCATTTGTATGAAAAGTACATAAATAGAGTTTTATGATTCTACTGCTACCATAAACAAGAGGCAGCTACCATCGGAACGTGAGTACATCTTCAAATCCAGCTCCCATCGAACACAACAACATCACTAGCCAACATCTGCACGCAAGGTGCATAAGTGTAGTATGAGTACAACTGACCCCATGTACTCGGTAAGTAAGAAACCTAACCTTAGGTTGAAAGTAGTGACGAGCTGTAACATAGGTCGGGTCCAACCAAATAAGCAATAGCAGTTCATAACAATGCAAAGCAAGTAAATAAAGAAGTAAATCGGAATTAAAATGCTCATCCTATTCATAATTCCCGAAAATAGTTCTTCATTACAAATATACCAGTGAAAACCCAAATCCTTTACCAAAATCATCGAAAAATATGAGTAAGTTTGAAAAACTATAATTTTTCCCAAAAACCTTTCAACAATACATAAGATGTTTCATTTTCAGATAGCATGAGGAAAACACATCTTTATGTCTACATGTCACAGTACAGGTGAAATCATGAATGTCACCCAAAATCAGGTTGCAGAAGGAAATGCATCTCTATGCATGTATCTCAAGCACGCATGTCAAATGCAGTCATCTCAAAGATGGATTCATGTACTCACACTCTTAGAGTACTCAGTCTCACTGTCTCATTCTTTCCACTCATCACGCTCAATCACTCGACACACTTAGTCACTCAGTACCGATCAGGGCAGATCTAGCCCAAACATAATAACTGCTAGCAAATGCGCTCACTGGGGGTGTACAGACTCCGGAGGGGCTCCTACAGCCCAAGCGCTATAATCCACATGGACAACTCACGTGCTGCATGGACAACTCATGTGCTATAATATCAATATTTGGATCTGCACAGACAACCCATGTGCTATAGTATCAATATCTGGATCTACACGGACAACTCATGTACTGCACGGACAACTCATGCATTATAATATCAATATCCTCACAAACAGGCCATCAGTCATCAAGCTCTCCAGTCTCTCTCTCTCACGGGCTCACAATTTCATGAAACTAGCCCGAAAATGATGATATGATGTATCAATAAATAACAATAGAGACTGAGATATGATATAGAATGAATGAACATGACTAAGTACGAAGTATCAAGGAAGTCAGTGAAATGACAGCAAGAAACGACCATCATAGATGCCAACAGTATCAGCATAAAGCCTAAACATGATATCTAGCATGACTGACAACGCAATTACTTATCACATGGTGAAAAAAGGGATATCAATAAAGTAGGACAAATATGCAGTGCCATGGAAACAACATAGTCGCAATTGACATGGTTCACGCCCACACGCTCATCACCTAGCATGTGTGTCACCTCAATCCAATCACATAATACGTAAGTCGAAGTTTCATACCCTCAGAAGTAAGTTTAAAAGAGTTACTTACCTCGAACGAGCCAATACAAATACCGAGCAAGCCAAGCGATGCTCTAAATATGCCATCACGTGCGTAGCGACCTCCAAACGGTTCAAAACTAGCCAAAATAAACTCAAATACATCAAATAAATCCCAAGGAAACAATTCCAAATGATAAAGATCGAATCCTTAATCAAAACCCAAAACCGGCAAAAAATCACACCCGGGCCCGCGCCTCGGAACCCGAAAAACTCACAATATCCGACAATCCATTCAATTACGAGTCCAACAATACTAGTTTCACTCAATTTCGACTTCAAATTGATGTTCAAAACTCAAAAATTCATATTATGAAACTTTAGGCCAAAACCCCCAATTTCCTCTTTAAACTTCACAATCCAATTACCAAAAACGAAGATAGATTCATGAAATATAACCAAAACCAAGTATAGAACACTTACCCAATTCAGATGGTGAAAATTGCTTCAAGAATCACCTCAATCCGAGCTCTATAGCTCCAAAAATGACCAACCCTCAAACTAAAAGCATTCTGCCTAACAGATTTCGCATTTTCGGATGAGTGGCCGCATCTGCGACCTTAGATTTTGCGGAAAAAGGCTCACATTTGCGAGACAGCCTCGACCCTCCAGTGGTCGCTTCTGTGATGCTCAGAATCGCATTTGCGGTCTCGCTTCTGCACAAATTCTTCCGCGTTTGCGGAGTCCCACCCAACAATGCATTCTTACACCTGCGCACCTGGTCTCACTTGCGGCCATCGCACCTGCGCAATACCAATCGCAGGTGCGGAACACCAGAACCAAAAGCTTAACAAAAATTGAAAAATGCAATGAAATGATCTGAACCTAATCGAAAATTCACCCGAGCCCCTCGGGACCCTGTCTGAACATGCCAACAAGCTCCATAACACAATACAGACCTACTCGAGGCCTCAAAAAACACATAACAACATAAAAACGAAGAATCACTCCTCAAATCGAAATCTATGAGCTTTGAACTTTTCCACTTCATTAACTCGTGCTGAAACATAGAAAATCAACCCGGAATGAACCCAAAATTTGCACACAAGTCCCGAGTAACATAAGAGGCTATTCAATTCCTGAAACCACAATCTGAATCCAATATCCTCAAAGTCAACTTCTGGTCAAACTTTTGAACTTTTCAAACCTTCAAATTTCTAATTTTTGCCAACTTGTGTCGAAACCTTCTACAAACATCCAAACGCAAGTATGGGCATATTCCCTAGTCCAAAATCGCCATTCGGACCTAACATAACCATCAAAACTCCGTTCCGGGGTCAAATTCATAAAAAGTCAAACTTGGTCTATCTACTTAAAGCTTCGACAATGAAATTCATTCTTCCAAACCGATTTCGAATAACCTGAAACCAAAACCGACAATTTATATAAGTCATAATACATCATACGGAGCTACTCATGCCCGCAAACTACCGAGCGAAGTACAATTTCTCAAAACAACTGGTAGGGTCGTTACATTCTCCCCCACTTAAAAATATGTTCATCATTGAACGTGCCAAGAGTTGTTCCCAAAACCATCAAACCACCGTATAACCTTACCATGCACATACCCGGGGGTGATCCCATGTCACCCTATTCCATATAGGTCCGATAACACCATATAACTAAAATTTCTCAATTCAACCTAGCCAACAAGCCTTAGAATCCAATTTCCAACATCCGAAATTTCTTATAAGATCTGAATCTCGCAACCTACACACTGTATAAGTCTGAACAAGTTGTACCAAGCAGTAACCATAACCCAAGATATACTCGCATGATATATCACATAACACAGATACTCGTAGCAATGATTTCTAATCACAGTAGCTGCATAAAATAACTCAATGTCGGTAATAAACCTCATATCAAATAAAACTTCATTCTAAAACCTTCATACACTACCGATAATGAAAGGAACACGCAGAAACTCGTAACCATTCATCAGATCCACCATTCATGGAGCTCCCTCTCCTTCGATAAGAACTATAGAAAATTTCTAAGCCGACTTTCGATATTATCCTTCCAACCATGCTATAAGCAATTCCGATAGTATCCATTCTAGGTCCAATGACCTCATCTCATCCAACACGGCCAATCTAGTTACATGACACACCCATACAATCTAAAGCCACAACCAGTGCAATCCGTACACCAATAAGCAACATTCCAAATGTACTCAATCATGGAAAATGACTCAGACGAGAGAACTGTCCCCGCAAGCTCAACAAGTACCACCACAACGCAATGCTAAGAACCTATCACACATCGTAGAACCAAAAAACACGAATTATATGAAATACCTCAGCCATCATGCTCAAAATGAATAACCAAGCGCAAGTCAACGTCAAGTACCCAAAGTGCATTACTAGAACCACGGAGAATCAAATGACGCAATGCCACACAAAACCTGAAAGAACATAACCAATACGCCATCAATCATGCAATACCCAATTAGTCATCTCGCTCAAATTCCACTATAAGACCACAATAGAACCGCACAATGTGTGCCTATAACCAACGGATCACAACTCTGTGTAGCATAGAAGAGTAACTCACAGATAATTTCAGAACAGGAATAAGCTCAGTAATAACAGAATGGCACACACTTCAACAATAGCATTATGGAGCCAACCTATCCGACTCGGTGTAGAATACACATCCTAATTGGGCCTACCAATAGACCCCCAAATCGACTCTGGTCACCCACAAATAGATAAATAACCCTCTGAAAGTCCACAATGACTGAATCATAACACACACTATCATCTAGCTAGCTTCGGCCACAACCTCAAAGTCCATAACTATGAAACAATCTGCTCCTGAGAACTCCCAGCCTCCAAATACATAAGACACACGAATCACCATATCTGATCCCAACTTCATCGCCCAAATGTCTAACACATCTCTCATACACGATCATCCCACGAGGAATACTTCTAAAATTCTTTCGTGCATTATAGCAAAATTTGAATATCATAAGACGATTAAGCAGGAGAGTGTCGTTGTACCAGTGAAGTATCCATAAATCAAAATACATTGCCTCTTCTGAAATGTATACTCTCATCAAGCCATACCAAATAGTAATATCATTTACCTAGTCATCTGAAATCGTCCATGTTGCCTACGAATTTTATGACCTTCCCTCCAAAACTGAACTATGATCTCACTCACGTAAATCTCAATCCCACACAACACACCGCATATACCATTCCATCATATGAAATATACGAGAACTTCATAGTCTACTCCGAATCACAAGCAATTGCGTACTCAATTAGGCAAGGACCTTTCATTTAATTTCTTCCAAGATAAAATAACTATACACCACATGTTTCTCAAGCCAGTAGGAATTATACTCCTCGAACAGTGGTAGAAACCATTGAGACATCTTCGAAGCCCATTTTCACATAACCAAGCTATCAGAACTGAACCTCTCTAATTCACCCAAGCCACGCAGGTTGCCAAAACCAAGAGCATTTCCACGAAACACCTGTAGAGACTAGACACGTCATAAGTACCCAAAGAACCGATTATATCCATTACTGTGGTGATCCAACCTATGAACAAGATGTCCTATTTCTAGAAGTCCCTTCCAAATTGCTTCAAATTGATACTTCTCCTTGCTAGAACACCACGATCCTTAACCAAAATTCACCACACAAGAGACCCTAGTATAAAACCACAACGCCTTAAGACCCATGAGCCGCAGAATTTACTTCTCAAGCACCGCAAAAGTACCACAACCAAGATATCCACTCTGAAGATACCTTCTGCGAATCTGAGTCGTTTTCTTCACCTTCCTGAATGGTGAAATGCATAATCCAAAACGATATAAAAATGCCACAAGTTTTGACACTATCCAATGTAACTCTCAATTTCTATCCATATACAAATCTTGAAAATTTCAAGTCGCTACATATAAATCTTGAATCCATCAGAATCATTCTCGAGAGTCATCCACTCTACTCAAATCTCAATTAAACTGATCGAACGGACCGAACGACCTGTTCCCCATTAGCACACCAAGACCCAAGGAAGTGACCCACCATAATGCAACCAAACAAATTCATACTCCATGCACACTACCTCCTTTACGCATAATTACTCAACCATTCAATGTTTCCCATATACTTATAAAGTTTAATACAACCTGTATCCAGAAATTCTTTTACTCGAGTCATCCTCGATCTCAACCTCTGCAAGTCATAACTGATTCACAAGTATACCTCAAACTGAAACCAATACAACACATATTTCACGAACCAAACATCCCCCCTCCCCCTCTCTGAAACACGTCGTGACGGCACCTAGTCTCTACGACTAGGTAAGCCTAACAATTTACAAAAAATACCAATAACGGAAGTAAACCTTGACTTCTAACTGCAATAAATACTGAATAATCAATAACGAAGTCGGCCAGTATGTACAATAACCAAAACACTAACGTACACAACTTTCCCAAAACCCAAAATATGATGAGTCACAAGATATAGAAAAGAAATAACATCTCTATACACCGGAGTCTAGTAAAAACAAATGCAGAAAGTGTTTGACACAGTGAAGAATAGAAGGGGACTCCGAGTTCTGCGGACGCGGTAGATATACCTTGAAGTCCCCAAAAGCTATCTCGAACTCACTGATAATGCGGCTGATGACGAGTACCTGAAGATGCACACAAAACATGTGTAGAAAAGTAGCATGAGTACACCACAATTGGTACCTAGTAAGTGTCAAGCCTAACCTCGATCAAGTAGTGGTGAGGTCAGGTCAGGCCCACTAGTATATAATAATAAAAGCAGGAGAAAAAAGCAGTATAATAGGAAACTAGAGTTCAAAAAAAGAAAACACAATGAAATAACAGAACAACACGCGGAAATAAGCAACAGGGGATCTCCCGAGATACCGTCTCGTATTCCCAAAAATAAATATGCAGGGTGAACTCCCGAGGTACCGCCTCGTAGTATCAAAAGTAAATGTACAGGGAGAATTCCCGAGGTACCGCTTCGTACTCTCAAAAGTAAATGTGCAGGGGGATCTCCCGGGATACCGTCCCGTAGTCTCAAAAGTAAATATGCAGGGGGAATCTCCCGGGATACCATCCGTAGTCCCAAAGTAAATACACACTGCAATCAATTACCAATGATGAGTGCAGCAAGAGAATCTACAGTCTAAACTAAGTATAAGTCGAGAAAAAAAGCAAGAATTCAATAGGCATGCTGCAAGCAGTTCAGTTAAGCTATTAAGGCACGTAGACATGATATTCTATGCTAACAGGGTAATTACATATGCTAGTATATTCAATGAAGGTGAAAACAGGTAATTACTCAGTAGAAATCAGGTGTTTCAACAAAAAGCTCGTGTACACACTCGTCACCTCGCGCACACGGTGCTCACATAGCAATATCAATACCAAATCCTAAGGGATTTCCCCCCACACAAGGTTAGGCAAGTCATTTACCTCGAACCAAGCTCAATCAATCGATAGCAATGCTCTTCCCATGAATATCCGACTCTGAATGGCCCAAATCTAGCAAAAACCAATTACATACCATAAATAAATCTATAAGAAACTAATCTAGTCAATAAAATCTAAGCTAAAGCGAGAAATTAGGAAATCGTCCCAAAAAGCCTCCCGGCCCCCCGTCTCGAAATTTGGTAAAAGTCACAAAATACGAACACCCATTCACTCACGAGTATAACCATACAAGAATTTCCTGAATCCGACCTCAAATCGCCTTCCAAAACTCGAAATTATAGCCTATGAAGTTTCTACCATTTTCCCCTAAATTTCAAACTTAAATTCCTAATTAGAAGACAAAAATAACGATAGATTCATGAAATATAGTCCAATCCATGTTAGAATCACTTACCCCAACAATCTTATAGAAGAAACCTCGCAAAATCACCTCACCCCGAGCTCTCAAAGTCCCAAAATCGAAATGGGAATCAAACTCTCAGATTTCCCCTTTTTATGCCCATATCTTCTGCATCTGCGCACGTGCCATCGCACCTGCGGAATACCCCTCTCACAGGTGCGTATTCTACTTAAAAACTTAGGGTCTACTTCTGCAATAATAGTGTTGCACCTGCATTTGCATGCCTACGGAGCACTGTCCGCTTCTGCGGTCCTACTCCGCGCCTTCGGTCTCTTAGGTGCATCTGTGGGCATCGCAGATGCGGTACGTCCCTCGCACCTGTGATTCCTGATCAAGTCCCTCGACTCCTCTTCTGTGCTTGATCTTCCGCACGTGTGATCTCGCATCTGCGGTCTCCCCACCGCAGGTGCGTAACACCAGAAACCAGAAAACCTTCACCAATTGCATAAGTCCAATATTTATCCGTTAAGCATCTGAAACATACCCGAGGCCTAAGGAACCTCAACCAAACATGACAACAGTCCTAAAACACCATACAAAATTAGTCGAGCCCTCGAATCATACCAAACAATGCTAAAAACACAATTCACCCTCTGATTCAAACTTGAGGAACTTTAAACTTCCAATTTCTACAACTAATGCCGAAACCTACCAAACCACATCCAATTGACCCCAAATTTTGCACACAAGTCATATTCAACCTTACGGACCTACTCTAACTTTTGGAATTGAAATCCGGCCCCGATATCAAAAAGTCCACTTCCGACCAAAATCTCCAAAACTTCGACTTTCTCCATTTCAAGCCTAAATGAGCTGCAGAACTCTAAAACACAATCTGTACATGCCCCTAATTCCAAAATCACCCAACAGAGATAACGAAATCGACGAAACTCCATTCCGGAGTCGTCTTTACACAGTTCCGACTACAGCCAAAATCCTAAGACTTAAGCTTCCGTTTAGGGACTAAGTGTCCAAAAACACTCTGAAACCACATCCAACACATCCCGGCAAGACATATAAGCAGAAAATGACACTGGGGAAGCAGTAAATAGGGGATCGGGGCTATAACTCTCAAAATGATCGGTCGGGTCGTTACATCATCCCCATCTTAAAACAATCGTTCGTCCTCGAACAAGTATAGAGACATACCTGAAGTGGTGAAAATATGAGGATAATGGTTGCGCATATCCTGCTCGGTCTCCCAAGTCGCCTTCTTGATCGGCTGGCCCCTCTACTGCACCTTCACAGAAGCAATGTTCTTCGACCTTAGCTTTCTGACCTGCCTGACTAAAATAGCCACTGGCTCCTCAACATAAGATAGATCCTTGTCCAGCTGGACTGAGCTGAAATCCAATATGATCCAGTGATACTTCCAGAGCATAGAAACATGGAATACCGGATGAACTCCTGCTAGGATGAGAGGTAAGGCAATCTCATAAGAAACCTCCCCAACATGCCGCAACACCTCAAAAGGACAAATATACCTTGGGCTCAGCTTTCCCTTCTTCCCGAACCTTATAACGCCCTGCATAGGCGATACCCGGAGCAAGACTCGCTCTCGAACCATGAATGCAATATCGCGAACCTTTCCGTCTACATAACTCTTCTGTCTGGACTAGGCAGTGCGAAGTCGATCCTGAATCACCTTTATCTTATCCAGGGCATCCTGGACCAACACTGTACCCAATAATATTGTCTCGTCGGGCTCGAACCAACCCACTGGGGGCCGACACCGCCTACCATACAGAGCCTCATACGGCGCCATCTGGATGCTCGACTGATAACTGTTGTTGTAGGCAAACTGCGAAAGTGGCAAGAACTGATCCCACGACCCTCCAAACTCCATCACACGCACATAGCATATCCTCTAATATCTTAATAGTGTGCTCGAACTGTCCGTCCATCTTAGGCTGAAATGTTGTGCTCAGCTCCACTTGAGTACCCAACTTATGTTGTACGGCCCTCCAGAACCTTGATGTAAACTGCGGTACCCCGTTCAGAGATGATAGATACCGGTACACCATGAATCCTGATGATCTCGCGGATGTAGATTCGAGTCAGCTGCTCGGAAGAATATGTAGTCATCACAGGAATGAAATGAGCTGGCTTGGTCAGCCTATCCACAATCACCCAAACTGCATCAAACCTCCATTGAGTCTGTGGGCGTCCAAAAACAAAATCCATAGTGATCTGCTCCCATTTATATTCTGGAATCTCTAACTTCTGAAGCAACCCACCTGGTCGCTGATGCTCATACTTCACCTGCTGGAAACCTCGCAGCACCCGGATGAATAGAGTACCGTGATTTATGAGCCTCCTGAAGAATCAACTCATGCAAGACATCTACATTAGGCACACATAGACTTCATGTATCCTCAATGTGCCATCATCACCAATAGTGACCTCTTTAGCATCACTGTGTTGGACCGTGTCCTTAAGGACAAGCAAATGGGGGTCATCATACTGATGCTCCCTGATACGATCATAAAGAGAAGACCGAGATACCATACAAGACAATAGTCCACTTGGCTCAGAAATATCCCCTCTCACAAACTGGCTGGCTAAGGCCTGAACATCCAATGCCAATGGCCTCCCTGCGGCTGGAAGATATGCTAAACTCCCAAAACTCTCTGCCCGGCGACTCAAAGCATCGGCCACCACATTGGCCTTCCACGGGTGGTACAAAATGGTGATATCATAGTCCTTATGTAACTCCAACCACCTCTGTTGATGCAAGTTAAGATCCTTTTGCTTAAACAGATGCTGCAAACTCCGATGATCAATGTAAATCTCACAAGGAACACCATACAAATAGTGCCGCAAAATCCTCAAGGTCGTAGACATGATAGTTCTTCTCAAGCACCTTCATATGACTGGACGCGCAGGCAATCACCCTACCGAACTACATCAACACTGCACCAAGACCAATCCGCGATGCATCACAATATACAGTGTAGGACCCCGAATCTGTAAGCAATACCGATACTAGGGCTGCAGTCAAAGATGTCTTGAGCTTCTGATAGCTCTCCTCACACTCCTCTGTCCACCTGAACGGATCACCCTTCTGGGTCATCCTGGTCATAGGTGTCGCAATAGATGAGAATCCCTCAACAAAATGATGGTAATACCCCGCCAACCAAGAAAACTCTGGATCTCCGTAGCTGATGACGGTCTAGGACAACTCTGCACTGCCTCCACCTTCTTCGGATCCACCTTGATCCCATCACTACGTGACCCAATAAAGCCACTAGTCTAGCCGAAACTCACACTTAGAAAAATTTTCATACAACTTCTTTTCTCTCAAAGTCTGAAGCACAGTCTGCATGTGCTTCTCATGATCCTCCCGAGTCCGGGAGTACACCAGAATGTCGTCAATGAACACAATGACGAATGAGTCAAGATAAGGCTGGAACATACTGTGCTTCAAATGCATAAAAGCTACCGGGTCATTGGTTAGCCCAAAAGACATCACAAGGAATGACCATACCAAGTCCTGAAAGCAGTCTTCAGGATATCTGGCTCCCAAATCTTCAACTTATGATAGCCTGAGCATAAGTCAATCTTGGGAAACACCTTGGCACCCTGTAACTGATCAAATAAGTCACCTATATGAGGCATTGGATACATGTTATTCACTGTAACTTTGTTCAGCTAGCAATAATCAATGCACATATGCATAGAACCATCCTTTTTCTTCACAAACAAGACCGGAGCACCCCAAGATGACACACTAGGATGAATGAAGCCCTTATCAAGCAACTCCTACAAATTCTTTTTCAACGCATTCAACTCAGGAAGAGGCATATGGTATGACAAACTGAAACAATAATACCGTCGCATCTCTATGACAAACTGAAACAATACCTGTAATGACAGCGTCAAAAGCAACTGCCTCTGTACGAGCCAAAAGATCATAATACCTGGACTAGCCTCCCCCTCTAGGGGAACCTCGACCTCCCTGACCTCCACCTCAAGCTGGCTGAGCAGGTGGGGCAGTAGCTGGTGCTGGAATAGCTTGAGGAATCGATGGAGCACGTGCTGGCTTAGAAGTCTGTGGAGGTGCACCCCTCCTTAGTCTGGGGCAATCCCTCATCATATGGAGAGTGTCGCCACACTCAAAACAACCCCTCAGAGGGCGTGGCTGCTGCGACTAACGTGTGCCAGGTCTGCAAGAATGGCCGCCAAAATCACCCCGAGCAGGAGGCACACTAGATACTGGCATGCATAATAAGGCTCCTAGGGCCTAGAAGGGGCCGGAACACCGTTGGCGGCTGGAAGAGTTGAATGAACGGGGTGAATAACATAACCCCTACCATGTCAAACTGTAGTTGGGCACGAGTACCACTTTAAGTGCCAGACTCTCGAGACCTCCTAGTCTCTCTCTCATCTCTGTCCCGAGAAAGCATTCCCTCCAATATCCTGGAAATACTCACAACCTGCTGATAAGAAATATCCATCTCATACTCCCTTCCCATACTAATCCGGATGTTGGGGTGGATTCCCTCAATAAAATTATGAACCCTCTCCCGAACTGTGGAAACCAAGGCCAGTGCATGTCGGGCCAAATCACTGAAACAAACTGCATGCTCTGAAACAGTCATAGCACCCTGGCGCAGCTCCTCAAACTCCACATGCCATGAGTCCCTGAGGCTCTGAGGGACATACTCTATCAAAAACATGTCCGAGAACTGCGTCCATGTAAGTGAGGCTGCCTCGTTCGGACTACTCAACTCATAAGCACGCCACCACTGATAGGCTGCTCATTTAAGCTGGAAGGTGGTAAAAGAAACCCCAATGTTCGCTGCTACGCCCATAGCATAGAGAATACAATAACATTCCTTGATAAAACCATGAGCATCATCTGTAGCCAATCCGCTGAAGGTAGGTGGGTGGTACTTCTTGTACCTCTCAAGTCTGAGCTGCTCCGCCTCAGAAGCGGTTGTCCTGGTCTCATGCTGAACTGGAGTTACCGGCTGCATAGGGATGAACTCTAGGGCCTGATCAATTTGGACTCTCTGCTCAAGATTATGTGCTGCGGGAGTCTGTGCCCCTCTCTTGGCCTGAGATGTGGCGGTAGCTAATGGAGTCAGTCCAGCCTGAGCTAAGGTGCTGAACATGCTCATGAACTAGGCTAGAGTCTCTTGGAGGGATGGTGCAGCAATAGGCACCGTCGGTGCCTGCCCTCCAGCTGGAGATGATGGAGGCCCCTGTTTTGTAGCTCGCTCGAGTGCTCTGGCTGCACTGCATGGTCGTCCTCTACCCCGACCCCTACCCGGGCCTCTGGCGGCTCTAGCAGGGGGCGCAGGAGCCTGGTCGTCACATCTTCTGGTATGGGTCCTCACCATCTGTGAGAAAGAATAGAATAGAGAAGTTTATAATTTGATGTCAATAACTCACACGAGAGGGAATCAAAAGAAGTATGATTGTTCCTAACAGTTCCATAGCCTCTCAAAGATGAGTATGGACGTCTCCGTACCGATCCATGAGACTCTAATAAACCGATTTTTCACTCAGGACTCCTATGAACCTAGAGCTCTGATACCAACTTGTCACGACCCAAACACCCCCCCGAAACACGTTGTGATGGCACCTAGTCTCTACGACTAGGTAAGCCTAAAAATTTACAGAAAATACCAATAACGGAAGCAAATCTTAACTTCTAACTGCAATAAAAACTGAATAATCAATAACGATGCCGCTCGGCATGTACAATAACCAAAACACTAACGTACACAACTTTCCCAACACCCAGAATATGATGAGTCACAAGATACAGAAAGAAAATAACCTCTCTATACACCGGAGTCTAGTAAAAACAAATACAGAAAGTGTTTGACACGAAGAAGAATAGAAGGGGACTCCAAGATCTGCGAACGCGGCAGATATACCTTGAAGTCTCCAAAAGTTGTCTCGAACTCACTAATAATGCGGCTGATGACGAGCACTTGAATGTGAACACAAAGTATGTGCAGAAGAGTAGCATGAGTACACCACAATTGGTACCCAGTAAGTGCCGAACCTAACCTCGGTCACTAGTGACGAGGTTAGGTCTAGCCCACTGGTATATAATAATAAAAGTAGGAGAATAAAGAAGTATAATAAGAAACTAGAGTTCAAAAAAGGAAAACACAATGAAATAACAGAACAGCACGCGGAAATAAGCAACAGGGGATCTCCCGAGATACCGTCTCATAGTCCAAAAATTATAAATGCAGGGAGAATTCTCGAGGTACCGCCTCGTATTCTCAAAAGTAAATGTATAGGGAGAACTCCCGAGGTACCACCTTGTAGTCTCAAAAGAAAACGTGCTGGGGAATCTCCCTAGATACCATCCCGTAATCTCCCGGGATACCGTCCCCTAATACACAGCACAATCAATTACAGACGATAAGTGCAGCAAGAGAATCTACAATCTAGATTAAGTACAAGTCGGGAAAAGAAGCAGGAATTCAATAGGCATGCTGCAAGGAGTTCAGTTAAGCAATTAAGGCACGTAGACATGTTATTCTAGGCTAACGGGGTAATTATGCATGCTAGTATATTCAATTAAGGTGAAAACAAGTAATTACTCAATAGAAATCAAGTTTTTCAACAAATAGTCCGTGTACGCACTCGTCACCTCAGGTACACGGCGCTCACATAGCAATATCAGTACCAAACTCTAAGGGGACTTCCCCCACACAAGGATAGGCAAGCCACTTACCTTGAACCAAGCTCAATCAATCGATAGCAATGCTCTTCCCATGAATATCCGATTCCGAATGTCCCAAATAATGCCAAAACCAATTGCATACCATAAATATAGCTATAAGAAATAAATCTAGTCGATGAAATCTAAGCTAAAGGAGAAATTAAGAAATTGTCCAAAAAGGCCTCTCGGGCCCACGTCTCAGAATAGGGTAAAAGTCAGAAAATACGAACACCCATTCACTCACGAGTCCAACAATACAAGAATTTCTCGAATCCGGCCTCAAATTGCCTTCCAAAACTCGAAATTATAGCCTATGAAGTTTCTACCATTTTTCCCAAAATTTTCAACTCAAATCCCTAATTAAAAGAAAAAAATATTGATAGATTCATGAAATATAAGCCAATATGAGTTAGAATCACTTACCCAACAATCTTCTCGAAGAAACCTCGAAAAATTGTCTCACACCGAGATCTTAAAGTCCCAAAATTGAAATGGGAATCAAACCCTCGAATTTCCCCTTTTATGACCAGCTCTCCTACATATGCGGATGTGCCATCGCACCTGCGGAATACCCCCCTCACAGGTGTGGATTCTACTTAAAAATTGAGGGTCCGCTTCTGAGATAATAGGGCCGCGCCTGCGTGTGCGCGCCTACAAAGCATTGTCCGCTTCTGCGATCCTACTCTGCGCCTGCGGTCCTTTAGGCGCAGATGCGGTACTTCCCTCGTACCTACGATCCCTGATCAAGTCTCCCCACTTTGATTTTTCACTTGATCTGCCGCACGTGCAATCCCGCACCTGCCGTCTCCCCACCGCAGGTGCGGAACACTAGAAACTAGAAAACCTTCAGCAATTGCATACGTCTAATATTTTATCTGTTAAGCATCGGAAACACACTCGAGGCCCCCGGAGCCTCAACCAAACATACCAAATAGTTCGAAAACACCATACGAACTTAGTCGAGCCCTTGAATCACACCAAACAACGCTAAAACACAATTCACCCTCCGATTCAAACTTGAGGAACTTGAAACGTCCAATTTATACAACTAATATCAAAACCTACCAAACCACATCCTATTGACCCCAAATTTTGCACACAAGTCATATTCAACCTTATGAATCTACTCCAACTTCCGGAATTGGAATCCGAACCCGATATCAAAAAGTCCACTACCGGCCAAAATCTCCAAAACTTTAACTTTCGTCATTTCAAGACTAAATGAGCCACAGACCTCCAAAACACAATCTAGACACGCCCCTAAGTCCAAAATCACCCAAGGGAGCTAACAGAACCGATGGAACTCCATTCCGGAGTCGGCTTCACATAGTTCTGACTATGGCCAAAATCCTAAGACTTAAGCTTTCGTTTAGGGACTAAGTGTCCAAAAAACCTCTGAAACTACAACCAGCACCTCCCCGCAAGACACACAAGAAGAAAATGACACGGAGCAAGCAATAAATAGGGGATCTGGGCTATAACACTCAAAACAACCGGCATGGTCGTTACAATAATCGGGCAATCAACTCGTCGATAGCATACTACCCCACTTGGCTAATAGCCAAGGAATAAAGCATCTAATAACTTACAATAGACCCCCCCCCCTATAGTGCCATAATACCGCAATAGGATTCAACTAAATCGTTCATAAGCTCATGTAACACAAACTATTCAATATCTCAAATCATCTGCAAATGTCGCATTCACCCTTGTAACAGTCAAGCCAACTCTCACAAGCAGCCCAACTCAAATTGCAACACATATAATTCGTTGGTAAAGGAGAACCTTTCTACAAAACAATCATAGGGATCACGCAACCTCAGGACACCCCGTAGGAGATAACCCGCCTGCTTTGCCTCAAACTGACATCTCTTTATACCTCCTCCACATTCACAACTACTACGCAATCACTTAACCTTCTTGGTTCTGAACTCACAACAAGACATGGAAAATCTACTTCACTCCATAATTAAAACCAACATGAAAAATCCCTCAACACACCCACAACTCAAGCCAATACGTCAAATCAAGACAAAATCAAGCACCCAATAGTCCGTTTTACATCTCACGCAAACTCTTCTCGTCATATTCAAACTATATGAATACATCTCGCAGTCACATAATACCAATCGCGTAGCTATCCATCCACTCATCAAGCCACGAATTCCACTCATAGGGACACTACTGAACGTATAATTCCAAAAGCAAGAGCTCAAGCTACAGTCAAAACCTGGCATTAAGTCCTCCAGACTGGCCCGTCATCAGCACACAAAAATCACATCTTGCACCCCATCCATGGAAATCACAAGTCGTCGATGCACAGTTAATACCGAGCGCTCATGTGCACATACGAATGCGTGGAAGGAATTAAAAGAGTTACGCTTCAAGGTGAATCAATGTCGTATGATAAATAAAGAAAGATGGGAAGTATTTCATAAATGTATTGTAGCCTCTCGAAGATAGGTATGGAGGTCATCATATCAATCTATAAGACTCTACTAGACACTTGCTCATGACTTGTAGAACCTATGAACCTAGAGCTCTAATACCAACTTGTCACGACCCCAAATCCATTAGTCGTGATGGCACCTAACCCGACCTGCTAGGTAATCCAACTAATAACTATCCACTTCCAATAAGATTAACAAGATAATTAAACAAAATGAAGTTACCGAATCTTATACATTTCCCAAGGACTGGTAGTACAAATCATTAGCTTCTAAGAATAGAGTTTACAACACTGAAATGAAGTAAATACATCATCTGTTTGAAAAGTACATAAACAGAGTTTTATGATTATAAGGCTACCATGAACAAGAGGCAGCTACAACCGAAACGCAAGTACATCTTCAAATCCAGCTCTCATCGAACACAGCAACATCAGCAGCAACAATCTGCACGCAAGGTGCAAAAGTGTAGTATGAGTACAACCGACCACATGTACTCTGTAAGTAACAAACCTAACCTTAGGTTGAAAGTAGTGATGAGTCGTAACATAGGCCGGGTCTAACCCAATAACCTATAGCAGTTCATAACAATGCAAGGCAGATAAATAAAGAAGTAACTCGAAATTTAAAATGGTCAGCTTATTCATAATTCTCAAAAATAGTTCCGCTTTTCAAATATACCAGTGAAAACCCAAATCCTTTACCAAAATCGTCGAAAAATATGAGTAAGTTTGAAAAATTGTAATTTTTCCCAAAAACCTTTCGACAATGCATAAGATGTTTCATTTTCAGATAGCATGAGAAAAATACATCTATATGCCTACATGTCACAATACAGGTGAAATCATGAATGTCACCCAAAACCAGGTACAGAAGGAAATGCATCTCTATGCATGTATCTCAAGAACGCATGTCAAATGCAGTCATCTCAATGATGAATTCATGTACTCACACTCTCAGAGCACTCAGTCTCATTGTCTCGTTCTTTCCACTCATCACGCTCAATCACTCGACACACTCAGTCACTCAGTACTAATCAGGGCAGATCTAGCCCAAACATAATAATTGCTAGAAAATGCGCTCACTGGGGTGTACAGACTTCGGAGGGTCTCCTACAGCCCAAGCACTATAATCCGCACGAATAACCCATGTGCTATAATATCAATATCTGGATCCGTACAGACAACTCACGTGCTGCACGGACAACTCACGTGATATAGTATCAATATTTGGATCTGCACAGACAACTCACATGTTACACGGACAACGCACACGCTATAGTATCAACATCCTCACAAATAGGCTATCAGCCTCACTCTGTCATCAATCTCTGCAGTCTCTCTCTCACGGGCTCACAATGTCATGAAACTAGCTCGAAAATGAATATGTGATGTATCAATAGATAACAATAGAGATTGAGATATGATATGAAATGAATGAACATGACTGAGTACAAAATATCAACGAAGTCAGTGAAATGACAGCAAGAAATGACCATCATGGGTCCCAATAATATCGGCATAAATCCTAAACATGATAGCTAACATGATTGACATCTCAATTACTTATCACATGGTGAAAACACGAATATCAACAACGTAGGACCAATATACAGTGCCATGGAAACAATAGAGTCCCAATTCACATGGTGCACGCCCACACGTCTGTCACCTAGCATGTGTGTCACCTCAATATCAATCACATAACACAAATTTCGGGGTTTCATACCCTCACCACTAAGTTTAGAAGAGTTACTTACCTCGAACGAGCCAATACCAATACTGAGCAAGCCAAGTGATGCTCCAAAGATGCCATCACACGCGTAGGCACCTCCGAACGGCTCAAAACTAGCCAAAAGCAACTCAAATGCATCAAAAAAATCCCAAGGAAACAATTCCAAATGATAAAGATTGAATCCTTAATCAAACCCCAACACCGGCCAAAAATCACACCCAGACCCGCATCTTGGAGCCCGAAAAAACTCACCAAATCCGACAATTCATTCAGTTATGAGTCCAACCATACTAGTTTCACTCCATTCAGACTCCAACTCGATGTTCAAAACTCAAAATTCATATTATGAAACTTTAGGCCAAAACCCCCAATTTTCTCTTTTAAATTCACAATCAAATTACCAAAAATGAAGATAGATTCATGAAATATAACCAAAACCGAGTAAGGAACACTTACCCCAATTCATATGGTGAAAATTGCTTCAAGAATCGCCTCAATCTGAGCTCCACAGCTCCAAAAATGTGATAAAAATGACCAACCCTCAAACTAAAAGTATTCTGCTCAGCAGATTTCGCATTTGCGGATGAGTGGCCGCATCTACGACCTTCGCTTTTGCGAAAAAAAGGCTCGCATTTGCGAGACAACCTCGACCCTCGGATGGTCGCTTCTACGATGCTCAGAACTGCATCTGTGGTCGCGCTTCTGTGCAAATTCTTCCACATCTGCGAACTCCCACCCAAAAGTGCATTCTCGCACCTGCGCACCTAGGCTCACTTTTGCTGCCATTGCACTTGCGCAATACCAGTCGCAGGTGCGGAACACCAGAACCAGCAGCTTAGCAAAAATCTAAAATGCGATGAAATGATCTGAACCTCGTCTGAAACTCACTCGAGCCCCTCGGGACCCCATTCCGAACATGCCAACAAGTTCCATAATACAATACGGACCTACTCGAGGCCTCAAAACACACATAACAACATCAAAATAACGAATCACACCTCAAATCGAAATCTATGAACTTTGAACTTTTCCACTTCAATAACTCGTGCTGAAACATAGCAAATCAACCCGGAATGAACCCAAATTTTTCACACAAGTCCCGAATAACATAACGAAGCTATTCCAATTCCCGAAACCACAATCCGAATCCGATATACTCAAAGTCAACTTCCGGTCAAATATTTGAACTTTCCAAACCTTCAAATTTCTAATTTTTGCCAACTTGTGCTGAAACCTTCTAGAAACATCCAAAGGCAAATCCGAGCATACGACCAAGTCCAAAATCACCATCCGGACCTAACAGAACCATCAAAACTCCGTTCCTAGGTCAAATTCACAAAAAGTCAAACTTTGTCAACTCTACCAATGTAAAGCTTCAACAATGAAATTCATTCTTCCAAACCGATTCTGAATAACCTGAAAACAAAAATCGACGATTTACATAAGTCATAATACATCATACCGAGCTACTCATGCCCGTAAATTACCGAGCAAAGTGCAATTGCTTAAAACGACCGGTCGGATCGTTACAATTTTTTCAAATTAATTTACTTATCATACATTAAAACTAGTTCGGCAACGCATGTTAATTTTTAGTGATTATAGGGACACGAAGCGCATTGGAATTTTTTCAAACTAAATTACTTTACACGACATTAAAACAGGTTAGGCCAAAAATATAAAATTTTAGTGATAAATGAGAGACAAAGTACAATGGTATTTTATCAAATCAAATTACTTTACATGGCATTAAACTAGTTAGGTGAAAAATATGAATTTTTAGTGATTAATAAGATACTATATATATTGATATTTTGTCAAATCAATTTACTTTACATGGCATTCTAAGTGATTAGGTAAAAAATATTAATTTTTCTTAACTAATGGGACACGAAGTACATAAGTATCTTGTCATATCAAGTTGCTTTAAATGGCATCAAAATTGGCTAGGGAGAAAATGTTAATCTTTAATGATTTGCAGGACACGAAGTACTTTAGTATCTTGTCTCAAGTTACTTTACATGGCATTAAAACTTAGGCGAACAATGTGAATCTTAAGTGATTAACGGGACACGAAGTACATTTAAATTTGTCAAATCAAATTACTTTACATGGCATTTAAATTGATTAGGCAAAAACTGTAAACTTTTTTAAATTAATGGGATACAATAAAGTACATTAATAGTCAAACCAAAAAGCACAAGGAGAATGGGTGGTATTATATGTATAGCCATACCCCTATACTAGTAGAGCTGAGGCCCTGCCGAAGGCTATAATTTGTAAAGCAGTGGGCATGCATGTCTACTATGTTAAGTATCTATTTGAAGAAGTTAGGCATCACATACCATACATGTATTTTGCTTTTAAATTTTAAGATATAAGGTAGGGCTTCACCCTAACCCCCTACCTAAAGGTAGCTTTTGATTAAAAAAAATTTCCTTTACATGACATTAAAACGTTAGATAAAAAATATAAATTTTTAGTGATTAATGGGATACGAAGTACAATTGTATTTTTTTCAAATCAACTTACTTTACATGGCATTAAAACTAGTTAGGCAAAATATATAAATGGTGAAATTGGAGTCCGGAAATATTTTCGAAAATACCCAAATTGACATTTTTCGTGCATGTAATCATATTTTTCAGTTTAAATCCGCATTGTTGATATTTTATTTTCAACTAGTACCTATGAACGTACGTTGCACGTTAATAGTGGTACTTGATGATTTAAACATTTATTTATATGAAGGAACAATACAATTTAATTAATAAGAGAAATTTTGTGTGTAATAATACAACAATCATCTAAATGCCGAAAAATATTATTACATTAGCATATTACATCAATTTAAATAAAAGGACATCATCAAAATTTACACAAATGAACAATTTTGTCATGTTAGTTAGATGATTATATATTATAGTTTAAAAGTATTTAATGTGGTGGTATCTTAACGAACACTTCTTTCAGGACAATATCTTTTTGTGTATGTTTCCTCCTAAAGATTTGGTTGCTCTGCTTTAACCAAAACTCTTGTTGTCGATCTTGATATCCCTCTTGAAAGTGCACCATACAGTTGTTTGTGCAAAAAACTTATTGCGGTAAATGTCCAATATTTAGGATATTTGTCCTTGTGCGTTATTTATTGTATTTGCAAAATATAAACATACTAAAAATTATTTTCACACAAATTTAAAAGGATATTCCTTTATACTTAGAAGCACATTGACCAGTATATAATTTTTGCATGTATGACGTTATTGTTAAAACGTCTATATACCATATGGGTGCAATTACATAAGCTATTTGGCGTATTTAAGTTCTTCAATAGCATGATGGGCATATTTTTCTTCAAAATCAACCTATATACAATGGAGGATCAACTTGTCTATTATATACGGTGACACTAACATACATAAGAAATAATAAACTTGACAACAAACATGTGTGGTAGAAGGTCGTTTGTATTAAACTATTTTACTATTCTTCTAGGTAGTAATTATTGGTATCATTTTCTGTTGAGTCAAAAACAGAAAAATATTTTATTTTTACTATAAATTTTTGCAATCAACATTTTATATAGTTGATCAACATATTCATTTCTGCTAGCTAAGATGTCTTTTTAATTCTATCATGTGATTTACACAAATTGCGCTTTAATCTAATGATAGAAATATTTCTCTTATTAAATGCACTACTATTACCTTGGGATTGATAACCAAGTGTTCAAGAAGAACCAAATTATCTTTTATTGGATGCTCTTATTCGTTCCGACATGAAGCAAGACACACTGAATACTGGATCGGTTCTTAGTTTATATTTCTTGCCAGTTAAATTTTTTTCATTTGAAGCCAGAAGTATAACTTTGGCAAGCTATCTATTAGAGTCTCTAGTTTTGTTGATTTTGAAACTACTGGTAGTACTTGAAATAAATTACCGCCCAAACAATTAAATTTTCACCAAACGGTTCACTAATATCCAATATATCCCTAGAACTCTGTTTGACACATAGTCGCAAGTGTTTATCCCATATTATCAACTTTATTTTCCTTATAAATTTAGCACCGCTGCTCTGCTTTGATATATTTGTGATGGTTATCTAAGTTATTTGAAGAGGTATATCAAATCTAAAGTGGGTGGCCTCACAATAAAATTATTTTTTGGTACACCGCTTGCTATTATTGATCACAGTGTCATGCCTCTTGATATGATATTTGCAAGTAATGCATGACATAGAAATATTATTTTGATTCCGTCAGAGGCATCTACAAGGAATAATCTTGTTATAGTAGAGTCGACGACTCTTTATAATATAGTCTTGAAAGCTTGTTCTTGTTTAGGATTTAGCTTTGATTGTGCTTCCTCGGGAATTTGTATAGCATTTTGATTCTTAATAATATATTAACCTTTTTACTTTTTGTTCAAACACTCTTTTGTGGAATAAATTTATGTAATCTAAGATTTTTTTTAACTTGAACAAGAATTTTACTCATGTGATGAATTTAGAAAATAATTTAATTAGATTCTCTTGCTAAATAATTAATTAATTACTTGTTCAATTTATTTATATATATATATATATATATATATATATATATGAATTAGACATC